>SKCR01045758.1:0-51559 GCA_019454045.1 Zanthoxylum bungeanum | reverse complement strand
GTTCCGAGAGGAGTCCACTGTGAAATAACACCATATTCTTTCAAATGGTCTACTTAAGTATTTCCCACCACGGTCTAACTGTGACGGTTTAATACTTTAGCCGGTCTGTCTGTCTACTTCGTGTCGAAACTCTTTGAATTTATCAAAAGTTTTCGATTCATGTTTCAAAAGAAACACATAACCATAACGCGATGCCACATCCGTAAAGGTTACGAAGTATTCATATCACCCTCTAGCCTAGCTAGATATGGGCCCACTTACGTCATTATGAACGATGGCTAACAGATCGGTGGCACTTGTACTTTTACCAAGTAAAAGGTGTTTTAGGCACTTGGCCTAATAAACTAGATTTGTAGACATCATTTGATTAGAATCAAATATGTCCTAGTACCCACTCTTCGAAAGTGTGGATATACGAGTCTTGTTAATGTGTCTCAGACAACAATGCCACAAATAAGTCTCATCTGATTAAATCAGTTTGAGCTATTTGTTTGTCATGTTATACGTTTGAGATTCATTTATATTCAAAATATAAATACTGTTATTCACATCTAATGTTTTTATCTCATTATCAACTTTATAAAATAAAACACTTAGTGTTCTAGAATATAAAGGTATACCCGCAACGGGTTAAACTTAGATATAGAGATAGTGTTTCTAGTCAAACTAGGTACATTATAACAGTTTCCTAATTTAAGTACATACCCAAAGGGTAGTTTATAAACTTAGGTTTCTACGATTAAAACAGCGACTCTCGTCCCGTTTCCAACTCGTAGGTAGATCTCATTTGAAGTCCGTCTCCTACTAATCAGCAGATTCCGCATATCAATACATATATTTATGTACCATATCAAGTATCTAAAATCCAATTTTAAAACAAGCAGTGCACATGTTTATAACAAACATACTTGAAGTCGGAGCCTTGCCCCGCCTTCACTTCCTTCATGTATGCCTAGTCCATACGGCAGTCACGCTTCAGTGAGCCCGTTTGCCACAGTTTAGGCAGACATCTTGGTATATGTCATTTGTCTTCCCAGAAGACTGTGATGATTTTGCCTTTGCCCCTTTTAGAAGCTCTGGCTCTACCTCCTTGAGCATAGCCATCTACTCTCCAAGAGTTTTCTTTTGGTTCATAATGAACCTGCCCCAACTTTCGGGTAGAGACTATATGATCAAATCTTTGGTAGTCTCGACCAAGTAGGTAATGCCCAGCTAACCTAGCTGATCGATGTCAGCAATCATCTGCGACACCTAGTGCTCGACAGATATACCCTCTGACATACGCGAGCGAAAGAGCTTCTTTTGCAATTTGTACTTCTGAGATCTTATGATAGATCTATGAAGATCTTTAATTTCATCATCATAATACAAGGATCTAATCCTTAATTCTGACGACGGAATTAAAAAGTCATTGCGGTAAGTAATAACGGATTGAGCACTAAAGTTATCATCACCATAAGTCTTCCAAAACTCATGCTCCACTATTTGTTCAACTCCGGGCTCAGGCCTGAGATATCACTCTATCAAATAGAATAACTTCTCAGCTCCCAGGACTATCTTGAGGTTCAATTCCCAATCTGAAAATTTAAGCCGTGTTAAAGACTTTCACCCAGGATTATGTTCTAAACGCTAATCTTTCAGTTATCTTGATTCCAATAGTCCAACTATCCAATCAACGATTTAGGGTACAATCAAATATAATGATTACTATAGTCTAACTATATAATCAACTACTATTTGATTAGTTATATTCAAATATATTGATTACTATAATAAAATCAACTATAAATGAAGTAGTTTGAATACAGTCCAACTGTTTAATTAAAACAACAATTTAATATTAGTCCAACTAATAATTTAAAAGCTTTTAATGATGAAAAATTGAAATGAGCGCGTATTGGCAAGTATCTAAACAAAATTGAAAATTTAATACTTGTCTCCCACTATTTTTCGGCGAGCCTCTAACCCTCAGTTGAGTACTCGGGAAACCTAGTTTCCTAGGATCCCGTTAAATAACACACAACCTTGACTTTGGCCAACAAGCTGTATGATATTTAACTAGGTAGATCTCTAAGATCAATTGGATCTCATCTAATTCCTATATCCAGTAGGTGGACATCCAAGTCCGAAACATTTATCCAATATATCCAATATATTCCTAACCTGTTTCCTCTGTATCAACTAAGCCTTGTCTTTGGCACAACAAGCTTAATGATTCCAGTATAGCGGGACCCATTGACTTTGGAAAGCTTCGTAATCGATGTCGATGGACAAGAAGTGATCTTGACTTTGGTCAACAAATCCACAACTTGGACAAGAACATGCGATATGGAACAAAGCCTTCATGATTCAAACACATCCGCGATGGACAAGGTCTTGACTTTGGCAACAAAAACCAGTGCCAATCTTGGATCTTGCGAATGAATCATTCAATGGAAGGAAAATGCATAATATTTGTTGAGGGTTTTTCGCGTAATTGGCAACCAATTAATTATCTTTGATTAGGTCTCATCATACACCCTTAAGCATGCATTCTAAAAGCATAATAAGGCGCGGTAAATAAATTAATAATGATATAAGGATGGATATTTAAATCATTTTGTTCCTAGAACAAATCTCTCCCTTTTCCTCTCTCTCGCTAGCACTATTCATACTTCTGCCCAATTACATAACACTTCTAAAGAAACCTCTTTTACATTGAGGGGAATAGGTGAGAAGAGAAATACAAAGAATCAAGAGGTAATAGGCTGGACACGCAGGTCCAATTTAATAAATTCTAAATTTATGACAACAATTTCCAAAATTGCCCTCACCCATCTAATAGCCATCCGATATACATTATTCATACATCACATCCATGTATTCACACAAAGCATGTTATCAATCAATCTAATCCAATTAATTAATCTTTGATTAATGACCATCCAATGTTCAAACAACTATTTGATTTGCGCGAGTCCAACTCGTTTTAAGAATAAGTACTCAAAGTACGTATTCTTGAATTATATCGAACTACAATATTAAATCTGATTTAATTTGTATTCAATACTAATTCTTTATTTAATTCCAAATTAATAATTACACTTTTTAATGTGCCTTTGCGACTTAGATTTTAAATCTAATCTTAATGGGTCTCAAAGCCCAATTAACATCCAATGTCAATTTAATTAAAGTCCAATGGGCTTTCATTAATTTATAAGGCATGGGTTTTGGCAACCAAAGCCCAATAAGGAATCACCATTTGCCACAAAATTAATTTTGACCCATTAGGCCCAATTAAATTTTAAAGGCCCATTATCATATTTGGACTTTATGGAAATGTTTTAGGCCCAATTGGATCCAACCAATTATCCTAAACCAAACTTGGCCCAACCAAGCCCATTAAGACCAAATACAACATTATTAGCCCAATTCCAAATTAAGCCTAATTAATTAAATTCCAATATTCCTAATATCACAATTTAATTAACTAAAGTGTATTAGCCATAATTATTAGTTAAATCAGTATTTCCAAAACACCAATTACACTAATTAATCATGCTTTAATTAATCAACTTATGTCCAACACAAATTGAAGCAAAATCAATTCCAACATGCTTCCTATAGCTCACGGCAATAAAGGACTCTTTATATCAATTTTGATTTCAATCCAATTAAATCACAAACTAATATATCCCATGCATTTTAAACACATCCAATTGTCTAAAATTCAAAAATCACCAAGAGCTACAAATGGGTTCACATTCGGCTAAGCCTCAAAATTTGGGGAAAATTAATCCAATTAATTTTTTCATCAAATTGATCATGCACAACTCAAAGTTAACATATTATAATCATGCTCAAACAAACAATTTGAACAAATCATGCTCAAATCACAAAATCCCAAATTAAAGTTTAAGAACCCTAAATTCAATTTCATGTTCAATTATGGCTCTGATACCATTGTTGGGTTTTCTAGGTCAAACCAAGATCAATTAAGCAAGAAATCATGTGAATACAACAAAGTAAGAATGCGGAAAATACTTACAATGCTCGGTTGGATGTTGAAGAGAAGTTCAAAAAATCGCCTCCAGGGAAGTTGCTCCAAGCTCCCCTTTGATGTATGTAAAGCTTCCAAGCTTTGTGAATGAGATTCTAAACTCATGGGAAAAGTTTCCCTATCACCTTTGTATGAATCTTTAGGGTGCTAGCACTTGGAAATTTTGCAACAAAATTTCCTCTTTGTCCTTGCAACTCTCGGTCAAGCCAAGATTTTTAGAGAGGGAGAGCAAAGCTCACGCCCAAAGTGAGAGAGAGATGAAAAGAATGAGTGTTGTGTGTAATTTGATTTTCCAAAAATCAAGTAAAGTAATACCAAACTTTAAAAGTTGGTAAAGGTCACTCATTTCAATCAAAATGAAGGTAATGTGTTTTACAAACCAACATCAAAGTCTTCACCAACTTCCATCACCAAAAAAAGTGAATGATTGACTAGTGATGTGACTTGATGTGACTTGTGGGCCCTACTTGATTCAAAATCCGAGTGGACCCGCAACACATCCCGGGCTCGAGTTCGCTAATTCCAAATTAACGAATTTTCCGTTGCGACGTAAGTAAATCAAATTTAATAAAATAATTATGCCTAGCAAAATTACTATTCACGTCGCTTGCGAATTAATTCTAAATTGATTCGTTTGCCCGAATTAAAATCTAATTTTAATTTCACGTCGAAATCTAATTTCGTTTAATAGTATTTTATCCCAGAAAAAATCTCTCCGCAATTAGTCCTAGATTAATTTTCTCTCTCATCTAATTAATCCCAGATTAATTATGTTCGAGTCATACGTCATCGGTGAATCTTCGGGAAGCGACCCATAAGATCCCTGGATATGTTGGCAGTAAATCCGGTCATCAGAATATCCGAATACGTGCGTACCTAGTACCACGTTCTTACCGATTTACAAGACATGGTTGGCTTCTAGCAAAGTGCCATGCCTACCCAATTCTCCAGAAATATTCTTTTAAGGAATATATAATCTGTGTCAGGCGTAGTATACGTAGTATTGCGTATTCCGATCCAGTATCGGATGTCACATTCTAGGCCTGGGGCTAGAATTGTGTCTGCCCCGTACGAAGAATATATCGGATCTCTGGTAATTAGTCTCTATAATCGGATAAACATGACCTAGTCATATTATCCCAATGACTGATGTACATAAGAGTACTAGTTCTGTATCCTGCGTGATCATCATCTCCATATGACTGGAGTGATACTTCCATCTTGACATCACACCCAATACACTACGATTCTCAATATACCCAGAAGAGGCATACACAGAACCTGTTAAAGCCCCGGACGACCAAAACCAAAGTATATTGATTGTCGTAAGTATTAGCGATGCAAGTCTCAGGTTAAGACCAAATACACCTACCCTGATTCGGATTTCCATAGACACATAGTCATACTACCAATGGAATTCCGAGGGGTCTATCCAGAGCGAATGTGTTTCCGTACCATCGGTAAACACAACCTCCAATTACACTTGCATGAGTATCCAATACACAAATATATGAGAACTATGTCGTTCTGCTCCCATAACACGCACAAGTGCAATACTAGTCTTTTCCGCATTATCAATGTCCAATCTCGATAATACTATGACTAGGGATATTTTAGTGATTAAACCTTAGTGGATTAATTCTGTCTCATATCTTATTAATCTGAAACTAATCATATGGACTTTTATCATTTATATATCCCGGTAATCCAATTACAAATGATAAAAGAGCAATTTCCTTTGTCACATAGTTAATTTGTACAACAACACAATGTTCTATACAAATAGTGATGCTATGGGTCATAATTGTCCAACATGGGGTACTGATTTTATGGGACCATTTGTTCCATCATTTGGAAACCTATATATACTGGTTGCCGTAGATTACGTCTCCAAATGGGTTGAAGTAATTGCAATGCCATCCAATGATTCAAATGTGGTGATCAAGTTCCTTAAAAAGAATATATTCACTCGCTTCAGAACACCTCGGGCGATTATCAAAGATGGTGGCACACATTTCTACAACAGATACTTCGATACGCTCCTATCCAAATACAGAGTTACTCATAAATTTTCCACAGCTTACCATCCACAGTCAAACGGGCAAGTTGAAGTTTCAAACAGGGAGATCAAAAGAATCTTGGAGAGAACCGTTGGATCAACAAGGAAGGACTGGTCTGAAAAATTGAATGACGCATTATGGGCCTACCGGACATCTTACAAGATACCCATTGGTATGTTCCCATATCAAATGGTGTTCGGTGAAAGCATGCCATCTTCCAATTGAGCTTGAACACAAGAAGTACCGGGCACTAAAGAAGTTGAATCTTGATCCACAAGCTGCATGAGAGAAAAGACTTCACCAACTCAATAAGTTGGAGGAATTTCGCCTACAGGCTTATGAAAATACCAAATTATACAAAGAGAAGACCAAGAAATGGCATGACCGAAAAATAGTGCGCAGACAATTGAAACCAGGGCAGCAGGTGTTGTTATATGATTCAAGGTTGAAACTTTTCCCTGGAAAGCTGAAATCAAGGTGGTTAGACCCATTTGAGATTACTTAGGTTTTACCATATGGAGCTGTTGAATTGTACAACCCCAAGTCCAACAACACATTTAAGGTTAACAACCAACGTGTCAAGTACTACTGGGGAGATTCATTTGACCGACAAAAAGAAAGTGTCACACTTTCAGATCCAACCTAACGTTCAGGAAATCATGTCTAGCTGACGACATTAAACTTAGCGCTAGCTGGGAGGCAACCCATGCAATTTGTGTATATATTGTGATTTGGTGTCTTTTAATTTTTGTGTGTTTAGTTTTTGCAGGTTAAGTCATTTCAATATGGAAGATGCTCTCGCAAATCTTCACAAGAAATTTCCTTCTCTCCCTCAAAAATCTCTTATGAAAGTTTACTAAGCTCGCTTGGAACAGATGAGACTACTGATGATCAAAGGTATGCCTACTGAAATTTGTTGGATTATTGAAGCACGGGTCCGATTGGCAGGTGAGTTCTCTGACTCTTTTATTTCACATCTACCTGGTTTAGGAAGAAGCACATATGCTAAAAAGAGAAGAGCCAAAAGAATGTGTGTTTGTTATAAATGTGTTGTATGTTTTGTGATACTCGTTGTCGATCTTTAGGAATGGTGTCTGATAACCACGAAGATAAGATTAATTTCATTAGGGATGACTTGAGTAAGGAGTCTTTGGATGACATATCTAAAACTCTTGAGACGCATCCCAGTGGATATGTGTATCACGAAATTCGCATGTTATATGCATAATTCCGTAAAGAAAGACAACAGTTAAGTCTCGGGAATCTGACCCTAAAAGACCCTATTTGCCAATTTATAAGAAAATTGGATGGGAAGCTTGTCTCTGACGCATAGACGTCATTCAAGCCGTTACATTATTATAAATATTATATCTCTTTGTCTTTTCCTAATAATTGTGATTTGTTTTGTTATTTTCTCCAACAGGATCCAGGCTACTTTTTGACCTTTCACGATTTACTATTTTGCTACTAATCATCCTTTGGAAGATACTTGTGCTATTATTAATCACCCTTTTCAGGTTCTATAAATTCAACTCATCATTGCACCTTTGAAGGCATCCAGATAAAAATGGAAGTTACTTCAAGAAGACGGGTTGAAAACATCTGTGTGTTTTGCGGTACCAGTGTTGGTATTAAACCAGAATAGATAACACTGGCACAGGAATTGGGTCGAGTCATTGCTGCAAGGAATATGCACTTAGTATATGGCGGTGGCAATCTTGGACTAATGGGGATCGTTTCAAAGGCTGTACAGGATAGAGGCAGTCAAGTCTTAGGAATCATCCCAAAACCCTTGGCGGAGGCGAATCTTATTGGATCATCAAACGGCGAGGAACTAATCGTGCTAGGTATGTCTCAATGGCTGGTAGAGATGATTAACCGTGCTGATGCTTTTATTGCTTTGTCAGGAGGCTTGGGCACGATGGAGGAAATTTTTACAGTACTATCTTGCGCAAACTTGAACATACACCAGAAACAGCTTAGACTGTACAATGTTGATGGATTTTATGATTTTTTTGTGTGTTTCTTGATGATGCCTGGAGAAATGGGTTCGTGTCAAAGCCTGTAAAAGAACTCCTCTTTACTGCCAGAACTGCCCCAGATTTAATTGACCAAATCTTAGCCTTTGAACCTCAAATTGACCCCATTCTTTCCAAGATAAACTGGTCCGATAATGATCGTGGTAAGAGGCGTCGGATAAATCTGGATCTTAACCTTTAACTTTTCATTTAGATATAGAATTTCAGCTAACCAGGTACGGTTTTCTGAACTCTTCTTCTACTGTTTAAGTCATTGGGGGAAAATGTCTCATTTAGGTTTGGGAGAGGAGAATAGTTAAATTGTATCTTATTTTTATTGTTTTATTTTTAGTCAAAATGTTTCGAAAAAGCCAAAAAAAATATTCTGTATTTTTGTGTTTTTAATTGATTAATCAGGTGAAATTGGTGTGAGATAGCTGTGTAAGGAATTTCCATTCCTGAGACGTATCTCAACCTATTTCGGAACAAGTTAATTTTTGTTTATTTCCTTATAAATTATTGAATTTGTGAATTCTCCATAATACTGACAAAAATGAATCTTCATATGCTTAGTTGACAGGTATTATCAGCATACATGGTAACATACAGACATGAGTTGTAATTGAAAAGTTTGTAATATTCAGTATTCTAGTTTAATTGGAGGAAGCATCTATAAAAAGTGATGGAGTAAAAAAAAAACCCTCTGAGATCCGAGTTATTAAGTTTGTAAGGGTGTTTTAACACCTAGTGTCCTAAAACCAACTGGTTTGGGAGTCACTGGCCCAAAGCTCGCTACATGGATCAAAGATGTTACAAAAAATATATATATATCTGAAGTCTGAGTAATTAAGTCTGTAGGGGTATCTTAACACCTAGTGCCCTAAAACCAACTGGTTTGGGAGTCACTGGCCCAAAGCTCGCTACATAGATGGAAGATATTGTATATAAATAAAAAAAGAATCAAAAATCAAAAAAAAAATCAGAAAAATTTTCCATTGCTAAAAAAGGTGTGAATTCTGATAAAACTTTAGGACAAAAAATATTACTTTCTTCTCAACTGCACTTGTGAATATTGTGGGCAAAAATGAGTTGATTAATATTTTGTTGGCTATGTATATGAAGAATGATAAAAAAAATAATCGGAGAATTCACTTATTCGGTAATTTATAAAGAAATAAAACAACTATTAACTTGGATAAGAAGTTTCACATGTTTAGTCACTAACTTCTTTATTCTCTTTTCTCTTATATTTTTGCTTTTGTGTGCATTAGTTTTATTATCTTTTTACTTTTGTAAACCGTTTGTGGGTATCGTTGTTGTAAGCCCTCACGAGACTACAACTCGTCCATTAGGGACATCTAGGGGTTTAAAGGCTTGTTGCATACGCTAAATGCAACTGTGATCCCTACGAAAGTGGCTTACTTTAATTTTAATTGTTTCTTGAATTTTATTTTATTGTTTTACTCGAGGACTAGCAAAATGTTAGGTTTGGGGGTGTGAAGAGCGGAAAATATATCAATATTTACCGCCTCTTTTACTTAATATTTTGTTTAGTTTCTCGGGTTTGATGAACGTTTTGATGTGTTTTAGTTTATTTTGCAGATAAAATAATATTCGGACTCAATGAAATCATTTAGGATTAAATGTGGGTCAAATAAGTGCAAAAAATTAGACTTGACATATTAATTTTGGAGATTGGAAACTTGAAAGGGCGTTCTAACGAAGTGCAGTTTCAGAAATTCCAGTTTTGCGCAACTGTCATTTTTTGGGCATAACATTTTATTCTGATATCGGATTGAGCTGATTGAAGTTCCACATTAAAGAAGACTCAAATATCTACAACTTTAAAGAACAAAATAATTTCGAATTCTGAAGATTTCATTACCGAAATTGATGAAACATCCAGAAGTGTGTTATGCGTAATTATTAAAGTCATTTTCAAAGCAAAAAAATAAATAAATTAATTAATTAAAATAGTCAAACTCCCACCAAACATGATAGCAATTAATAAAGGATTTGGTGGAGCAATTAGTGGAGTAATTAATAATGGATTTGGTGGATAATTTGATGGAGGCAAAATTTTGCCTATAAATACCAAGCCATTTCATTTGTAAATTCATACTTTCTTCTTTGAAATTCCTAAGAATAACTAAGAAGATTGTATCTTGTTTTTTATTTACAGCTTTCAGTAATTAATTTCCGCTTTCGCACTTTCTTTTCTTACTTTTCAGTTTTTACTTTCCGCAATTTACTTTTACGCACAGTACTTTCCTTTATTTACTTTTTCAGTTTTTACTTTTCAAGCAATTAGGAGGTAACTCCCCATTGCTGGGGTAAACGGTAACCTTTTATTATTGCTATTTAGATTAATCTCCCCTAATTATAAAATAATAACTATTTAAAATCTGACTAAACAATGATACCGCCATATTGGTCGGTTGGTGACCGGCGTAAACACACACGTATAACGCAACCGCACGTATCGTTCAAGTAGTATAAAAAGTATCGATCCCACGAGGACTTAATACATAATCTATTAATTTTATGTGGTCAAATGATTACTAGTATCTAACAGGTTGATTGATTGATTTGAAATGGTGATGATTCTAAATTTAAAAAACAAGTAAATAAAATTGCACAAAAGTAGGTTTAAGAAAATTCAATATTAGGAAACTATCTAGGGTTGTGAATCTTTCTAATATCTTTTAAAAGATGAAGCGGTTATTTCATGTTTGTGTAATAAATCGGTTTACTAACCTGGAACACTAAATTATGCGAAAGCCTCTGTCGATGGTCAGACGCAAATACCCAGTTTAACCCAATTGAACCATATGTCTATGTCAACCAAATTATCTGGATTCATTAAGTTTAAGTTCCAATTATGGCTACCCCCGCCCGACAGGTATATGTCTATCTTGTAAGGAAATCTATTAAAGGGTTATTTATCCTCAAGGAAGATCGTGGGCTATTAATTCTAAGCTGAAACCTAAAATTCCTTTGTCAAGTTTATTTTAGATTTACCACATCAATCTATTGGTGATCAGACAACAAGAAGCATTAAGCTTAAGACTTAATAAGTAAACCGTTAAATTACCCAAACTATAAAATAACCCCTTATAAACCGGGTGATATTAGAATTCATCCAACCCCAGATAACTAACTAGTTACAACACATAACTAGGGCTAGTAAAAACTTAAAAGTAAAAGACATAAAGTAAAAATGCTGAAAAGTAATGGCGGTAAAGTAAAAGCTGAAAAGTAAATTACAATAAAATAAAAAATGCTAAGGTAAAAGGATCAACTTTTACCATTTCTATAGATATCTCCCTTAATATAAAATATTAACTTGTGATTATTTTTAGCAACCGTCCATAAGGCGGTGTTGAGTTCCTAATTAGGTCCCAAGAATCATCCAAAACAAGCATAAAATCGCATGAACACATCAAGGAATAATGGCTGAAACAAATACTCACAATGATTGGTTTGAGATGCAAAGAACACAAGTCTTTTTCATTTCTCCTAGGCTCGGCAATGGCTTCCAAGTGCAGTGAGCTGTACGGTTTTGATGGTTGAAGCACCTCCAAGATTCGGCCATGGTCATCACCATTGAAGCTCCAAGCTTCAAGCTTTTCCATGCTCATAAATTCGTTTCCCTATCACCTATGTATTCCTCCAGGAGTGTGCTAGCACATAGATCTTGCAACAAGATCTTTGCTTCTCATCTTGCTCGGTGAAAACCAGAAAAACAGAGAGAAAAACGGTCCAAGACCGAGAGAGAAGAGAAGAAGCTTTTTGGCTCCAAAAGCCAAATACCGTAAATTAGAGAGAGAGAATGAATTACTAAATAAAAAATTTAAAAGGGTTTATTAATTTCCAAAATAATATAATAAACCATTTACCTTTTTCTATTTCAAAAACAAAGCATTAAATGCTTGTCAATCACCACAAATCAACTTTATATCAATCACTCAAATGTCACATCACTCAAAGTGACATGTGATTTGATGTTTGATGTGACTTGCGATTTGACGCTTGATTTGACTTGCGTGCCGTACTCGAATTCGAAATGCGAATGCGCTCGCAATCAATCTCGGGCTCGGTTCGCTAATTCCAAATTAACGAATTTTCCGTGCGTCGTAATTAAATGATTACGCCTAGCGAATCACTATTCACGTCGCTAACGAATTAATTCTAAATTAATTCGTTCGCCCGAATTAAAATCCAATTTCAATTCCGCGTCGAATCTAATTTCTTATAATATATCGAATATATTATTTTATCGATTAATTCCAAATTAATCGTTCTCTCTCTTTAATTAATATTTTATCCCAGATAAAATATCTCCGCAATTAATCCCAGATTAATTTTCTCTCTCTAGAAATTAATCTTCTCTCTCTACTAATTAATCCCAGATTAATCATAGTGCGAGTCATACATCATCGGTGAATCTTTGGGAAGCGACCCATGAGATCTCCGGATATGTTGGCAGCAAATACGGTCGTCGGACTATCCGAACACGTAAGTACCTCGTACTACGTTATACCGATTTACAAGACAAGGTTGGCTTCTAGCAAAGCGCCATGCCTACCAATTCTCCAGAAATATTCTTACAGGAATATATAGATCTGTATCAAGCGTAGTATACCGTAGTATTGTGTATATCGGCCCAGTATCGGATAGTCACGTGCTAGGGCTGGGGCTGGATAAGTGTCTGCCCCGTCCGAAGCACATGTCGGATGTCTGGTAACTAGTCTCTATAATCAGATATTCATGACCTGGTCATAATATCATGATTGGATGCGCATCACTCAAGAGCACTAGTACCGTATCCTGCGTGACATCATCTCCACTATGACTGAAGTGATACTTCCGTCTTGAACATCACACCCAATACACTACGACTCTCTGATAAACCCAGAAGTGGTGTACGCAGAACCGGTTAAAGCCCTGTACCACCAAGACCAAAGTCTACCGATTATCGTAAGTATTAGCGGTGCAAGTCTCAGGTTAAGACCAAATACACCTACCCTGATGTCGGACTCCCATAGACACATAGTCATAATACCAATGGGATTCCGAGGGGTCTATCCAGAGCGAAGCTGTTTCCCGTACCATCGGTGAAACACAACCTCCTATCGCACTTGCATAAGTATCCAATACTTAAATATATGAGAACTATGTTGTTGTGCCCTCACAACGTGCACAAGTGCAATACTAGCCTATTCCACATTATCGATGTCCTGTCTCGATAATAAACGACTAGGGATATTTAATGATTTATCCTACGTGGACTGATACTGTCTCATATCATTCTCCGTCCAGGAACAAATCATAGGGACCTCTCATCATTTATATATCTAAGGTGATCTAATCACAAATGATAAGAGTGCAATCTCCTTTGTCACATAGTTAATTTGTACAACAACACCATGATCTGTACAAATAGTGACGCTATGGGTCATATTATCCAACAATCTCCCATTGGCACATAGCCAGTCACTCGAGTGTCTAACACCCGAACTATGTACGGTTGGCTCAAACTGCTGAGAAAAGGTTTTCGTCAGCGGATTTGCATGATTATCATCCGATGCGATTTACATGATCATCACATCGCCACGATGTATGATCCGAACGAATCAGATGAATATAGAAGTATATATCTGGATCGTCGATGAGACCTTTAATTCCTTAGTCTGTGCTGACGCCTAGCTCAGCCACTAACAGAACTATATCTAATCTAATTAGATTTATTATCGACCCAAATAGCTTCTATTGCTGCCTCAGCTGCAGCAATAATCCGTATTTGTTGTTTATTCGGAAACAGAATCTTGCTCGGAAGATTTCCAGCTCACTGTTCCGTTATTCAAACTATATAGTACGTTTGCGACTTTTAGTCGTCTTTATCAGTTATAGGAAACTTGCTACAGTGATCCCAGTCACTTCAAGTTCTCCTTCTCCATAGACTAAGACAGCATCCTTAGTTCTCTAAGATACTAATGGATGTTTTTAACATTAATCCAGTGACTATCACTCGGATTGCCCTGTTTGTGAATCCATATGCTCAAAGAGTATGATACACCAGGTGTTGTACATTTTCAATGTACGGTTTCTAGGAGAGTATTTCGAAAGCCAAGCTTTCGCCGATATTTATTTTATGGGAATATCATTTCCAAGAAATGACGTATTATCATTATTTTATAGGACAGCCACTGTCAGTGCGCTCCCACTAACCTTCTTATATATACACTAGAATTATTTTCGTTTTGAATTAAATCATACATCATTATGATTATATCAAAACGATAATTCCAAGAACCTAATGCTTGCTTCAATCCAATCATGGATCGAATAACAAGCTTATCCAAATGGATTTACCGTGGCAACAGGTAAAAGGTTGAATCGTAATCAACACAATGTTGATAACGATACCTTTCCGTTAAAGCCTTGCTTTATACGTTGGTATGTTGCCATCCATGTATGTCTTCCTAGAAGACTTTTAAGTACCATTAGGCACAATGCCTTGTGGTACATCAACTAGTATCCAAACTGGTTGATATACATGGAATCCATTTCGGATTATATGGCACTTTGCCATAATTGGGGAGTTGATATCTTGTATCACTTCCTCATACGTAGTCAGTTGGTATTCCTCAATAAGATTCACATCTTTATAAGGTTAGATCAGAAACCCATACCCCAGGTTGTTTTCCGACTCTGTCCGACTTACGCGGTTCTTGTGTATTCGAAGATTAATGGTAATAGTCTCATCCTTGATGAACTATTTGTGTTCCATTAAGATTCGGTGCCTTGAACAGTATTACTCCGATTTCCATCGAGTTATACTATCCTCCCACTTACCACTGCATATCGGTATTCCTATCAGGAAAAACGTATGGTGAGCAACAATCTAATTGTTCTCTTGTGAGGTGTATAAGTACAATACTTATGGTATCCCTAGGATGACCTACATTTGGCACTTATCCTATTTGGGTTTTAGTTTGGTATCATCCAAACATATGCCTAGCATACCCAAATTATCAGGAATGAGAAACCCGGTTTCTTTCCCGTTCATATCTAATATGTAATCTGTCAAACAGATTTTATGGAACCTTATTCAAAATAAGTTCTTGCACTGTTTAGCATATCCGTCGAAGGAAATGGTAGCTCAGAGCGACTCGTGATTAACCTTATCATGTCTAACAAAATTCGGTTAATCTGTTCGGACACACCATCAAACTGACGTGTTCCGGGAGGAGTCCTTATTTGAAAGAATATTATACTCTTTCAAATATACTAGAAACTTATTGTTTAAGTATTATTCATTACGGTCTTACCGTGACGGTTTAATACTTTAGCCGATCTATTTGTCTATTTCGTGTCGAAACTCTAAAAGTTTCTGATTTGTGTTTCAAAAGACACATAACCATACGCGATGCCACATCCGTACAGGTCACGAAATATTCATATCCATATCTAGCCTAGCTAGACATGGGCCCACTTGCTTCACTATGAAGTAGGGCTAACAGATCGGTGGCATTTACACTTTTACCAAGTAAATAGTGTTTTAGGCACTTTGCCCAAATAGATAGATTCGTAGACTTGATATGTTTATTAGTGTCCCTGACAACTATGCCACAATTAAGTTTCTTAACTGATCAAATCAATTTGAGCTATTTATTTGTCATGTTATATATTTGAGATATTATTTATATTCAAAATATAAATCCTGTTATTCACATCTAATGTGTTTATCTCAATATCATCTTTATATAATGAAACACTTTAGTGTTCTAGAATATAAAGGTACACCCGCAGCGGGTTATACGCGATATAGAGATAATGTTTCTAGTCAAACTAGCTACATTATAACAGTTTCTAAATTTAAGTACTAACCCGAAGGTAGTTCCTAAATTCAGATATCTACGGTTAAAACAGCGACTTTCGTCCCGTTTTCAATTCGCAGATAAATCTCAATTGAAGTCAGTATCCTGTTCAAAATAGATTCTGAACATCAATATATATATTTTATGTACCACACTAAGTATCTAAAATCCAATTTTAATACTAGCTGTGAACATAATTATGACAAACATAATGGATTAAGCACTTAAGTTATCATTACATGATCTTCCAAAGATTATGCTCTACTATTTGCTTAACTCTGGGCTTAGGCATAATACGTTATTTTATCAAATAAAATAACTTATTATTTTTCCAGGACCATCCTGAAATTTATTCCCAATTTGAAAATTAAAGTCGTTTAAATACATTTTCACCCAGGATTATGTCTTAAACACTAATCTTTCATTTTTATATCTTGATTCTAATAGTCCAACTATTTAATCAACGATTTGTGGTACTATTTATTATAATGATTATAATAGTCCAACTATATAATCAAATATAATCTAAATTAATTAACCTCAATTACATTGATTACTATAGTCCAACTATAAAATCAACTGTAAACTGAAATTAATTAATTCAAATATATTGATTAATATAATCCAATTATATATAATCAAATATAATACAGTCCAACTGATTATTAAAACAACAATTTAAATATTAGTCCAACTAACATTTAATCTAACGACGAAATAATTTGAATGAGCGCGTATGGCGAGTAATTGAACGAGTATTGCAAATTCAATTCTTGCCTCCCACTATTTTTCGGCGAGCCTCTAACCCTCTGTCGAGTACTCGGGAACCGTGTTTCCTAGTGGGCTAGGATCCCGTTAAATATCACACAATCTTGACTTTGGCCAACAAATTGTATGATAATTAACTAGGTAGATCTCGAAGATCAATTGGATCTCATCCAATTCCTAGATCCAGTAGGCGGATATCCAAATCCTAAACATATATCTTATATATGCCAATACATCCAATGTATTACCTAACCTTTTTCCTCTGAATCAACTAAGCCTTGGCTTTGGCACAACAAACCTAGTGATCCCAGTCAAGCGCGACCCATTGACCATGGAAAGCTTCGTAATCAATGTCGATGGACAAGAAGTGGTCTTGACTTTGGCCAACAAACCACAACTTGGACAAGACACTGATATGGAACAAAGCCTTCGTGATTCAAACACATCTTCGACGGACAAGGGCTTGACTTTGGCCAACAACCCATGCCAATCTCGGATCTTGAGTAAGAATCACTCAATGGAAGGAAAAACGCATGATATTTGATGAGGGTTTTTCGCGTGCAAATTGGCTACCAATTTATTATCTTTGTTAAGGTCTCATCTTCATACACCCTTAAACATGCATTCTAAACACATAATAAAGCGATATGAAATAAAATAATAATGATATGCGGATGGATACTTTACATTGATCCTAGATCAAATCTCTCATTTTCTCTCTCCAAAGCTAGCACATGTATTTACTTCTACCCGTTACACTACACTTCTAAAGAAACCTCATTTACATTGAGGGGAATATGTGAGAAGAGAATACAAGAGTATAGAGGTGATAAGGCTGGACACGCAGGTCCAATTTAATAAATCAAATTTATTACAACAATTTCCAAAATTGCCCCACCCGACTAATATCCATCCGATATACATTATTCATGCATCACAACCATATTCATACAAGCATGTTATCAATCAATCTAATCCAATTAATTAATCTGATAATTAGTGATCATCCAATGTTCAAACAACGATTTGATTTTTGCTCGAGTCAAACTCGTTTTGCGAATAAGTACTGAAAGTACGAATTCTTGAATTAAATTAAACTACAACATTAAATCCAATTTAACATGTATTTAATACTAATTCACTATTCAATTCCAAATTGAATATTACACTTTAATTAATGAACCTTTACGATTTAAATTCCAAATTTAATCGCAATGGGTCTCAAAGCCCAATTAACATCTAATGTTTATTTAATTAAAGTCCAATGGGCTTTTAATTAATTTCTTAAGGCGTGGACTTTTGGTCAACTGATAACCAAAATCCAATCCGGGAGTTACCCCATAAGCCTTTAAATTAATTTTGGCCCATTAGGCCCAATTAAATAATTAAGGTCCATTAAGTCATAATTGGACTTTATGGATGCGGTTTTGGGCCCAATTGGATCCAACCAAATTGGCTTAAACCTAACTTGGTACAACCAAGCCCAAAAGCCCAATTACAACCTTAAGGCCCAATTTCCAAAATAAGCCCAATTAATTAACTTATAAAATTCCAAATTCCATAATTAATTATCCTAAGTGTAATACACAATTAATTATCCAATTAACATTTCTAAAACATCAATTAGCCTAATTAATCATGCACTTTAACATTAAATAGTGTCCAACACAATTTATTAAAATCAAACCCAATTTACATGCTTTGTTCTCGGTAATTTGGGGTTTTTCCAATCCGATTCGGTTTCAATCCAATTGAATCCACAATCATCATTTCCCAAATCAATTAAACTCATCTAATGAATCAAAATACAAAAAACACAATGAATTTCATATCCAATTGAATTCGGCCAAGCCTACTTTAATTTGGGAAAATTGTTCCAAATCAAAATTCAATCCAATCAAATTTCAATTCAACATTACCCACTTGTTTCAAGTCATCCAATGATCAAACAAACAAAAATTCACCAAGATATTAGGGTCTCAATTTTCGGCCAACATAAGCAATTTGGGGAAAATTGTTCCAAACTCATTTTCAACAAATTGATCCAATCAATCCTCAATTAAACATACTTTAAGCATTCTAAATCATCCAATTTCATCAAACATGCTCAAAATCAAGTTTACCCAAATTTGTCATGCCCAAATTTGGGGAAAAATGGATCCAACCAAATTTCATGAAATGATCATGCACAACATCAATTCAACCTCATTCAAGCATACTATACTAAACAATTTAATCAATTGATGCTCAAATTGAGTTTACCCAATTTGTCAACTTTGGCCTACACAAAAAATTGGGGAAATTTGTTCCAAACACAATTTCTTCAAATTGATCTAATCAATCATTAATTCCATCTCGTTTAAGAATACTATAACAAACAATTTCATCAAAACATGCCCAAATTCGTTTTACCCAATTTTAACCCTAACTTTTTCATGATTGTTCAAGGCTCAAGATACCATTGTTGAGTTCCTAATTAGGTCCCAAGAATCATCCAAAACAAGCATAAAATCGCATGAACATCAATCAAGGAATATGGCGGAAACAAATACTCACATGATTGGTTTGAGATGCAAAGAACACAAGTCTTTTTCATTTCTCCTAGGCTCAGCAATAGCTTCCAAGTGCAGTGAGCTGTGCGGTTTTGATGGTTGAAGCACCTCCAAGATTCGGCCATGGTCATCACCATTGAAGCTCCAAGCTTCAAGCTTTTCCATGCTCATAAATTCATTTCCCTATCACCTATGTATTCCTCCATGAGTGTGCTAGCACATAGATCTTGCAACAAGATCTTTGTTTCTCCATCTTGCTCGGTGAAAACCAGAAAAACATAGAGAAAAATGGTCCAAGACCGAGAGAGAAGAAGAAGAAGCTTTTTGGCTCCAAAAGCCAAATAACCGTAAATTAAAGAGGAGAATGAATTACCAAATAAAAAATTGTAAAAGGGTTTAATAATTTCCAAAATATTAATAAACCATTTACCTTTTTCAATTTCAAAAACAAAGCATTAAATGCTTTCAATCACCACAATCATTATATCAATCACTCAAATGTCACATCACTCAAGTGACATGTGATTTGACGTTTGATGTGACTTGCGATTTGACGCTTGATTTGACTTGCGTGCCGTACTCGCATTCGAAATGCGAATGCGCTCGCAAACAATCTCGGGCTCGGGTTCGCTAATTCCAAATTAACGAATTTTCCGTTGCGTCGTAATTAAATGATTACGCCTAGCGAAATCACTATTCACGTCGCTAACGAATTAATTCTAAATTAATTCGTTCGCCCGAATTAAAATCCAATTTCAATTCCGCGTCGAAATCTAATTTCTTATAATATATCAAATATATTATTTTATCGATTAATTCCAAATTAATCGTTCTCTCTCTTTAATTAATATTTTATCCCAGATAAAATATCTCCCGCATTAATCCCAGATTAATTTTCTCTCTCTAGAAATTAATCTTCTCTCTCTACTAATTAATCCCAGATTAATCATAGTGCGAGTCATACATCATCGGTGAATCTTGGGAAGCGACCCATGAGATCTCCATATGTTGGCAGTAAATACGGTCGTCGGACTATCCGAACACGTAAGTACCTCGTACTACGTTATACCGATTTACAAGACAAGGTTGGCTTCTAGCAAAGCGCCATGCCTTTCGAATTCTCCAGAAATATTCTTACAGGAATATATAGATCTGTATCAAGCGTAGTATACCGTAGTATTGTGTATATCAGCCCAGTATCGGATAGTCACGTGCTAGGGCTGGGGCTGGATAAGTGTCTGCCCCGTCCGAAGCACATGTCGGATGTCTGGTAACTAGTCTCTATAATCAGATATTCATGACCTGGTCATAATATCATGATTGGATGCGCATCACTCAAGAGCACTAGTACCGTATCATGCGTGACATCATCTCCACTATGACTGAAGTGATACTTCCGTCTTGACATCACACCCAATACACTACGACTCTCTGATAAACCCAGAAGTGGTGTACGCAGAACCGGTTAAAGCCCTGTACCACCAAGACCAAAGTCTACCGATTATCGTAAGTATTAGCGGTGCAAGTCTCAGGTTAGACCAAAAAACACACCCTGATGTCGGACTCCCATAGACACATAGTCATAATACCAATGGGATTCCGAGGGGTCTATCCAGAGCGAAGCTGTTTCCCGTACCATCGGTGAAACACACCTCCTATCGCACTTGCATAAGTATCCAATACTTAAATATATGAGAACTATGCTGTTGTGCCCTCACAGTCATACCGTGCACAAGTGCAATACTAGCCTATTCATCATTATCGATGTCTTGTCTCGATATACTACGACTAGGATATTTAATGATTTATCCTACGTGGACTGATACTGTCTCATATCATTCTCCGTCCAGGAACAATCTCATAGGGACCTCTCATCATTTATATATCTAAGGTGATCTAATCACAAATGATAAGAGTGCAATCTCCTTTGTCACATAGTTAATTTGTACAACAACACCATGATCTGTACAAATAGTGACGCTATGGGTCATTATCCAACAGCGGTAACCTGATTAAGTCAAATTAAGTCCAACCAGCCATAAAGGCGGAACCAAAATAACATGTCATATAGCCGGTAAGAAAATTAATTACCAACCGACCAATCTGGCGGTATCCTTGATTAGTCAGGTTTAAACCAGATTAAAATGAATTACCAACCGACCAATATAGCGGTATCCTTTTTTAAGTCAATATTTAAATACTGAATATATTATATTTAGGGAGATTAATCTAAATAGCAACAGTAAAAGAATTACCTTTCACCCTAGAAGGGGGAAGTTACCTCCTCATGGTAAATAATAAAAACTGTAAAAATAAAAAAAAGTAAATTACTATTATTACATAACGTAATTAAAATAATTACAAAACTAAAATTTAAAAGAAACTAGATAGAAAACTCCCTACTTACATCAGAGAATTCAGAAAGGAAGGTACATCTGAAACTGAAATTTTGAGCTCTATTTATAGGCGTCAGTAGGGGGTCAGCGTCGCGACGCGCAGCTCGCGTCGCGACGCGTGTGATTGTCGACGTGGCAGCTTATAGTTTGTCGCGTGAGATTCTGGATAAGGTGATAAGGTGACACGTGGCAAAGCGGCTGGTAGCTCAATGATTGCGACACGTGGCGGCTCATGATTGGCTGATTTCAATTCTTATTTGTGGAAAATACTAAGCATCCCAAGATCATTTCAAGCATTGAAAATACGTGCGAATACAACGAGGGAGTTGCGGAATACTCACATCGATCGGTTGAGCGACGCGCGAGGCAATAAAATCTGATTTGTACTCACTGTCACAGCTCACGGCAGTGCAGTTTTTGATCTCCTCCATTTCGGCTTCAAGCTTCAAGAATCAAGCTCCAAGCTTCGTCAAACGATTCCCGGCTCATGGGTGGACTTCCCTATCACATTCGCATGTCTCTCGGAGTGCTAGCTCTTTTGATTTTTGCCACAAAAATCAAACATTTGCTTCTCATTTCTCCTCTTGGCTCACGACAGTTCACTGCCAAAACCAGAAGAAAAATACAGCCCCAATGGTGTGAGATGAAGAGAGGAAATAGAGGGATGTGTGTGTTGTGTATTAGGTTATTATCTTCAAAAATGGTAATTGGTTTTTATTAAAATCATATACATTTTTTCTTTCAAAAGTCAACCTAATGAAATCCAACAACCTTGAGTGTTTCACACTCATACACCAACCAAACAACTCAATCAATCACATCAATCAATCAAGTGTCACATCACTCAAAGTGACATGTGATTTGACGCTTGATGCAACTAGCGATTTGACGCTTGATTTGACTTGTGTGCCGCACTCGAATTTGAAATACGAATGCGCTCGCAAATAATCCCGGGCTCGGTTTCGCTAATTCCAAATTAACGAATTTTCCATTGCGACGCAATTAAATGATTACGCCTAGCGAAGTCACTATTCACGTCGCTAACAAATTAATTCTAAATTAACTCGTTCGCCCGAATTAAAATCTAATTTTAATTCTGCATCGAAATCCAATTTCGTTTAATATATCGAATATATTAATTAATCAATTAATTCCAAATTAATCGTTATCTCTCTTTAATTGATATTTTATCCCAGATAAAATATCTCCGTTATTAATCCCAGATTAATTTTCTCTCTCATCTTATTAATCCCAGATTAATTAAAAGTGCGAGTCATACATCATCGGTGAATCTTCGGGAAGCGACCCATGAGATCCCCGGAAATGTTGGCAGTAAATACAGTCGTCGGACTATCCGAACACGTAAGTACCTATTACTACGTTTTACCGATTTACAAGACAAGGTTGGCTTCTAGCAAACCGCCATGCCTACCCAATTCTCCAGAAATATCCTTACAGGAATAAAGGATCTATATCAGGCGTAGTATACATAGTATTGCGTATTTCGATCCAGTATCGGATGATCACATGCAAGGCCTGGTCCTGGTATAGTGTCTGCCCCATACGAAACATATATCGGATGACGAGCAACTAGTCTCTTTAATATCGGATAATCATGACCAAGTCATATTATCCCGACGGTTGCAACCTTTTTAGAGAACCAGTTCAGTATCCCTACGCGATCATCATCTCCATATGACTGGAGTGACACTTCTGTCTTGACATCACACCCAACACACTACGATTCTCGATATACCCAGAAGAGGCGTACAAATAAACCGGTCAAAGTCCTGGACGACCAAAACCAAAGTATATTGATTGTCGCAAGTATTAGCAGTGCAAGTCTCAAGTTAAGACCAAATGCACCTACCCTGATTTCGGATTTCCATAGACACATAGTCATACTACCAATGGAATTCCGAGGGGGTCTATCCAGAGCGAAGCTGTTTCCTGTACCATCGGTAAAACACAACCTCCTATTACACTTGCATGAGTATCATATACCCAAATATATGAGAACTATGATGTTGTGCCCTCACAACGCGCACAAGTGTAATACTAGTCTATTACGTATTTATCGATGTCCAATCTCGATAATACTCTGACTATGGATATTTAATGATTTATCCTTCCTGGATTGATACTGTCTCATATCATTCTCAATCCAGGAACAAATCATAGGGACCTCCTATTATTTATACATCTAGGTGATCTAATCACAAATGATAAGAGTGCAATCTCCTTTGTCACATAGTTAATTTATACAACAACACCATGATCTGTACAAATAGTGATGCTATGGGTGATAATTGTCCAACAATCTCCCACTTAGCCTATATCCTGTCACTCGAGTGTCTGACACCCGAACAATGTACGGTTGGCTCAAACTGCTGAGAAAATGCTTTCGTCAGTGAATTTGCATGATTATCATCTGATGTGATTTATTCCATCATCACATCGCCACGATGTATGATCCGAACGAATCAGATGAATAGCGAAGTATGTATCTGGATCGTTGATGAGACCATTAATTCTTTAGCATGTGCTGACGCCTAGCTCAGTTGCTAACAGAATTATATCTAATCTAATTAGATTTGTTATCGACCTAGAAGGCTTCTATTACCGCCTTAGCTGCAGCAATAATCCGTATTTGTTGTTTATTCGATAACAGTATCTTACTTGGAAGATTTCCAGCTCACTGTTCCGTTATTCAAACTGTATAGTACCATTTTGCGACTTATAGTCGTCTTATCGGTTAGGAAACTTGCTATAGTGATCCCAGACACTTCAAGTTCTCCATCTCCATAGTTTAAGACAACATCATTAGTTCTCTAAGATACTAACGGATGTTCTTAACATCAATCCAGTGACTATCACAAGGATGGGCCTGTTTGTGACTCCATATGCTCAAAGCGTATGAGACACCAGGTCGCATACATTTTTCAATGTACGATTTCTCAGAGATTTTTCTTGAAAGCCTAGCTTTCACCGATTGTATTATGGGAATATCATTTCCAAGAAATGACATATTATCATTATTTTATAGGACAACCACTGTTAGTGCGCTCCCACTAACCCTCTTATATACACAATAATCATTTTTTTTTGAATTAAATCATAAACCATTATGATTACATCAAAACGAAAATTCCAAGAACCTAATGCTTGCTTCAATCCAAATATGGATCGAATAATCTGCAAACCTCGTTTGCTTGTAATGGTACGACAAAACCGAAAGGATGTGTAAACATCCTCCAAAAGGTTTCCTTTTCAGGAAAGCGATTTTCCCGTTAAGCTGACATATTTCATAAATGAAACATGCAGCTTTAGCAAGCATTATCCAAATGGATTTACCGTGGCAACAGGTAAAAGGTTGAATCGTAATCAACACAATGTTGATAACGATACCTTTCCGCTACAAGCCTAGCTTAGTACGTTGGTATGTTGCCTTCCATATTTGTCCTCCTTGAAGACTTATATAGTACCTATAGGCACAATGCCTTGCGGTACATCAACTAGTATCCAAACTAAGTTGATATACATGGAATCCATTTCGGACTCATGACACTTTGTCATGATTAGGGAGTCGATACCTTGTATCACTTCCTCACACATAGTCAGTTGGTATGCCTCAATAAGATAGTCATCTTTATGAGGTGAGATCAGAAACCTATATCCTAGGTTTTTTCTGACTCTCTCCAACATACGCGGTTCTTATGTAAACGAAGATTATGGTATATTTCATCCTTGATGAACTATATATGTTCCATTAAGGATCTGTGCCTGGAATAGTATTACTCTGATTCCCATCGAGTTTTACTATCCTCCCACTTATCACTGCATATCGGTATTCCTCTAAGGAAAACCGCATGGCGAACAACAATTAAATTGTTCTCTTGTGAGTTGTATAAGTACAATATTGGTATCCCTAGGATAACCTACAATTGGCACTTATCCATTTGGGTTTTAGTTTGGTATCATCCAAACATAAGCCTAGCATCCCAAATATTCAGGAATGAGAAACCTGGTTTCTTTCCTGTTCATATCTAATATGAATTATGTCAAACAGATTTTATGGAACCTTATTCTAAATAAGTTATGCACTGTTAAAGCGTATCCGTTGAAGGAAATGGTAGCTCAGATAGACTCATGATTAACCTTATCATGTCCAACAAAATTCGGTTATTCAGTTCGGACACAACGTCAAATTGACGTGTTCTCGGAGGAGTCCTCATTGAAAGAATACTATACTCTTTCAAGTATATTAGAAACTTATTGCTTAAGTATTTTCATCATGGTCTAACTGTGACGATTTAATACTTTAGTTGATATGTTTGTCTATTTCGCGTCGAAAACTGTAAAAGTTTCCGATTTGTGTTCTTCAAAATAAACATATAACCATAACGCGATGCCACATCCGTAAAGGCTACGAAATATTCATATCCACATCAAGCCTAGCTAGACATGGGCCCACTTGCTTCACTATGAACTAGGGCTAACAGATTGGTGGCATTTGTACTTTTACCAAGTAAATAGTGTTTTAGGCACTTTGCCCAATAAACTAGATTCGTAGACTTTATTTGAATGGAATCAAATTTGTCCTAGTACCCACTCTTCGAAAGTGTGGATATACGAGTCTTGTTTAGATTGTGTCCCATACAACAATGCCACAAATTAGTTTCTTCTGATCAAATCAGTTTGAGCTAATTGTTTGTCATGTTCTACATTTGAGATTTATTTATATTCAAAATATAAATTCTGTTATTCACATCTAATGTGTTTATCTCAATATCATCTTTATATAATAAAACACTTTAGTGTTCTAGAATATAAAGGTCAATCCGCAACGGATTAAACACTGATATAAAGATAATGTTCATAGTCAACTAGTTACATTATAACAGTTTCCATATTTAGGTACACACCCGAATGGTAGTTCCTAAATTAGGTATCTACGGTTAAAACAGTGACTTTCGTCTCGTTCCCAATTCGCAGATAAAATCTCAATATGAAGTCAGTATCCTGCTCAAAGCAGATTCTGAACATCAGTATGATTTTATGTATCACACTAAGTATTTAAAATCAAATTTCAATACTAGTAGTGAACTTATATATGACAAACATATTTGAAGTCAGAGCCTTGCTCATCTTCAATTCCTTCATGTCTGCCTTGTCCAAACGGCAGTCACGCTTCCGCGATCCCGTTTGCCACAATTTAGGCAGACATTTTTGGATATGTCATTTATCTTCCCAGAAGATTATAATGATTTTACCTTTGCCCTTTTCACATTCCAGTAGCTTTTGGCCAAGCCTTGGGTTTCTAGAATATCGAAGTAAGGTGCGCCTTGTGCTACTTGCCTAATTGCAAAGTTTGACTTTATCTCCTTGAGAATAGTCATTAACTCTCCAAGAGTTATTTATTGCAATATGTACTTCTAAGATCTAAATATAGATCTATGAAGATCCTTCAATTTCATTATCATACTTTAAGGATCTGATCCTTAGTTCTGATTCAGAAATTAACGAGTCTACTGCGACAAGTATAATGGATTAAGCACTTAAGTTATCATCACATAAATCTTCCAAAGATTATGCTCTACTATTTGCTCAACTTCGGGCTTAGGTCTAATATGTTATTTTATCAAATAAAGTAACTTATTAGTCTCCAGGACCGTCCTGAAATTATTCCCAATTTGAAAATTAAACCATTTAAATACATTTTCCCTAGGATTATGTTTTAAATGCCAATCTTTAAATTTTATCTTGATTCTAATAGTCCAACTATTTAATCAACGATTTAGGTATTATTTATTATAATGATTATAATAGTGCAACTATTTAATCAACTATAATTTAATAGATTAAAATCAATTATATTGATTACTATAATCCAATTACAAAATCAACTATAAATGAATAGTTTGAATACAGTCCAACTGTTAATTAAAACAACAATTTAAATATTAGTCCAACTAACATTTAATTTATTTGACGAATGATATTTGTTTGAGCGCGTATGGCAAGTAATTAAACGAATATTGCAAATTCAATTCTTGCCTCCAACTATTTTTCGGCGAGCCTCTAACCCTCTGTCGAGTACTCGGGAAATTGTGTTTCTTAGCGGGCTATGATCCCGTTAAATATCCCACAATCTTGACTTTGGCCAACAAATTGTAAGATAATTAACTAGGTAGATCTCTAAGATCGATTGGATCCAATCCAATTCCTAGATCCGGTAGGGGGACATCCAAGTCTGAAACATATATCTTATATATGCCAATATATCCAATATATTACCTAACATTTTTCCTCTGAATCAACTAGGTCTTGGCTTTGGCACAACAAACTTAGTGATCCCAGTTAAGCGCGACCCATTAACCATGGAAAGCTTCGTAATCAATGTCGATGGACAAGAAGTGGTCTTGACTTTGGCCAACAAACCATAAATTGGACAAGACACCAATATGGAACAAAGCTCTCGTGATTCAAACACATCATCGACGGACAAAGGCCTTGACTTTGGCCAACAAGCCAATGCCAGTCTCGGATCTTGAGTGAGAATCACTCAATGGACGGAAAAACGCTTAATATTTAGCGAGGGTTTTTTGCGTGCAAATTGGCAACCAATTTATTATCTTTGTTAAGGTCTCATCATCATACACCCTTAAACATGCATTCTAAACACATAATAAAGCGCATATGAATAAAATAATAATGATATGCCGATGGATACTTTAATTGATCCTAGATCAAATCTCTCTCTTTCTCTCTCCCGCTAGCACATGTATCACTTTTACCCGTTACACTACACTTCTAAAGAAACCTCATTTACATTGAGGGGAATATGTGAGAAGAGAATACAAAGAATAAGGAGGTAATAAGGCTGGACACGCAGGTCCAATTAATAAATTCCAAATTTATTACAACAATTTCTAAAATTGCCCCACCCATCTAATATCCATCTGATATACATTATTCATGCATCGCAACCATGTATTCACACAAGCATGTTATCAATCAATCTAATCAAATTAATTAATCTGATAATTAGTGATCATCCAATGTTCAAACAACGATTTGATTTTGCTCGAGTCAAACTCGTTTTGCGAATAAGTACTCAAAGTACGAATTCTCTAATTAAATTAAACTACATCATTAAATCTAATTTAATATGTATTTAATTCTAATCCACTATTTAATTCCAAATTAAATACTACACTTTATCTGACGAACCTTTACGACTTAAATTCCAAATTTAATCGCTACGGGTCTCAAAGCCCGATTAACGTCCAACGTCAATTTAATTAAAGTCCAATGGGCTTTTGATTAATTTTTTTAAGGCGTGGACTTTTGGTCAACTCGGGTCGAACCCAATAACCAAAGTCCAATCCGAGAGTTACCCCATAAGCCCAGAAATCAATTTAGGCCCATTAGGCCCAATTAAACTTTAAAGGTCCATTAGTCGTATTTGTGCTTTATGGATGCGGTTTTGGGCCCAATTGGATCCAACCAATTTTTCCTAAACTCAACTTAGTACAACGAAGCCCAATAAGCTCAATTACAACATAAAAAGTCCAATTTCCAAAATTAGGCCCAAATAATTAAATTACCAAATTCCAAATTCCCAATTTAATTACCTAAAGTGTATAACATAATTAATTACCCAATTAACATTTCCAAAACACCAATTAGCCTAATTAATCATGCTCATCAATAGCAAAACATGTCCAACACATTTTATCAAAAAATCAAACCCAATTACATGCTTTATCATTCTCGGCAATTTGGGCAATTTGTGTCCGATTCGGTTTCAATCCAATTCAATGCACAATCGACATTAAATCAACATTCCCGAATGATTCCAACTCATCCAATGAATCAAAATCAAAAAATTCCAAGACAAATAGGGCATCATATTTTCGGCCAAGCCTAATATTTTTGGGAAAAATGTTCCAAACACAATTTCTTGAAATTGATCCAATCAATCTTCAATTCAACATCAATTAAGCATACTAAATCATCCAATTTCATTAATTCATGCTCAAAATCAATTTACCCAATTTTAAGCCCTAAAATATTTTCATGCTTAATCTTGCTCTGATACCATTGTTGGAAAATACTAAGCATCCCAAGATCATTTCAAGCATTGAAAATAAGTGTGAATACAACGAGGGAGTTGCGGAATACTTGCTTCCCATTTCTCCTCTTGGCTCACGGCAGTTCACTGCCAAAACCAGAAGAAACATACAGCCCCAAGGGCGTGAGATGAATAGAGGAAAGAAAGGAGTGTTTGTTAGGTATTAGGTTATTATCTTCAAATATGGTAATTGATTTTTATTAAAATCATATACACTTTTGCTTTCAAAAGTCAAACTAATGAAATCCAACAACCTTGAGTGTTCCACACTCATACACTAACCAAACAACTCAATCAATCACATCAATCAATCAAGTGTCACATCACTCAAAGTGACATGTGATTTGACGCTTGATGCGACTAGCGATTTGACGCTTGATTTGACTTGCGTGCCGCACTCGAATTCGAAATGCGAATACGCTCACAAATAATCCCGAGCTCGGTTTCGCTAATTCCAAATTAATGAATTTTCCGTTGCGACGTAATTAAATGATTACGCCTAGCGAAGTCACTATTCACGTCGCTAATGAATTAATTCTAAATTAACTCGTTCGCCCGAATTAAAATCTAATTTTAATTTCGCGTCGAAATCCAATTTCGTTTAATATATCGAATATATTAATTAATTGATTAATTCCAAATTAACCGTTATCTCTCTTAAATTGTTATTTTATCCCAGATAAAATATCTCCGTTATTAATCCCAGATTAATTTTCTCTCTCATCTTATTAATCCCAGATTAATTAAAAGTGCGAGTCATACATTATCGGTGAATCTTCGGGAAGCGACCCATGAGATCCCCGGATATGTTGGCAGTAAATACGGTCGTCGGACTATCCGAACACGTAAGTACCTAGTACTACGTTTTACCGATTTACAAGACAAGGTTGGCTTCTAGCAAAGCGCCATGCCTACCTAATTCTCAAGAAATATCCTTACAGGAATAAAGGATCTATATCAGGCGTAGTATACGTAGTATTGCGTATTTCGATCACTATCGGATGATCACATGCAAGGATCTATATCAGGCGTACAGTGTCTGCCCCGTACGAAGTATATATAGGATGACGAGCAACTAGTCTCTTTAATATCGGATAATCATGACCAAGTCATATTATCCCGACGGTTGCAACCTTTTTTAGAGAACCAGTTCCGTATCCCTACGCGATCATCATCTCCATATGACTGGAGTGACACTTCGTCTTGACATCACACCCAACACACTACGATTCTCGATATACCCAGAAGAGGCGTACACAGAAACCGATTAAAGCCCTGGACGACCAAAACCAAAGTATATTGATTGTCACAAGTATTAGCGGTGCAAGTCTCAGGTTAAGACCAAATACACCTACCCTGATTTCGGATTTCCATAGACACATAGTCATACTACCAATGGAATTCTGAGGGGGTATATCCAGAGCGAAGCTGTTTCTCATACCATCAGTAAAACACACCTCCTATTACACTTGCATGAGTATCATATACCCAAATATATGAGAACTATGTCATTGTGCCCTCACAACGCGCACAAGTGTAATACTAGTCTTTTACGTATTATCGATGTCCAATCTCGATAATACTCTGACTATGGATATTAATGATTTATCCTTCGTGGATTGATACTGTCTCATATCATTCTCAATCCAGGAACAAATCATAGGGACCTCCTATCATTTATACATCTAGGTGATCTAATCACAAATGATAAGAGTGCAATCTCCTTTGTCACATAGTTAATTTGTACAACAACACCATGATCTGTACAAATAGTGACGCCATGGGTCATAATTGTCCAACACTTATCTGCCACGTGTCAATTACGGATAAGTGAGTCAATAATTGAGCTGACGTGGTGACACGTGGCAATTATGACTGTCGGCACCATAGAATTGCGACATGTGGCACGCTGTGATTGGCTGATGATGACGTGGTGATGACGTGGCACTTTGACTCGATTAACCGGTGATGTAGAGGATGACGTGGCTGACAGGTGGAGTGACATGTGGCGATGGCGACTGTCGACACCGTAAGATAATGAAACGTGGCACGGCGCACGTTAGCATATCGGTTGTGATGGTGACACATGGCACGGCGCACGTTAGCAATGTCAAACTTCTCAGATTCTAACTTGTGGACCTGGCGCACGTTAGCAGATCTTGGTGCATGTTAGGCGTCGCGACGCCAAAGGCTTGCGCGTCATGATGCGCCAAAATTACCAAAATGCCCTTTTTTCCAATTTTCACTGTTTTGGGCCCAAATCACCTCTAGAGAGTCCTGAAACTTTATTTATCTACAAAATAACACAAAACGCATCAAAATATTCACAAAACTCAAGAAACTATACAAAATATTAGGTTAAATGAGTGGGAAATTGTGATATATTTACCAATCATCACACCCCCAAACCTAACATTTTACTAGTCCTCGAGCAAAACAGAGAATAAAATAACATAAACATCTTTAAAATAAAATTTATCTAAGCCACTTTCATAGGGATCACGGTTGCATTTAGCGTATGCAACAAGCCTTTAAACCTCTATGTGTCCCTAGTGGACGAGTTGTAGTCTCGTGAGGGTTTACAGCAATGATACCCACAAACATTTTACAAAAGTAAAAAGGTAGTGAAACTAATGCACACAAAAGCAAAAAGACAAGAGAAAAGAGAATAAAGAAGTTAGTGACTAATCAGGTGAAACTTCTACTCCAAGTTACTAGTTGTTTTCTTTCCTTCTAAATTACCGAATAAGTAAATTCTCCTATTATATTTACCATTCTCCATATACACAGCCGATAAAATATTAAACAACTCATTTTTGCCCACATCAGTCACAAGTGCAGTTGATAAGAGAGTAATATTTTTGTCCTAAAGTTTTATCAGAATTCACACCTTTTTGCAGCAATGGAATAATTTTTCTTATTTTTCTAATTTTTTTCTTTAATTTTTTATTTTTGATTTTTTATTTATATACAATATCTTCCATCTATGTAGCGAGTGTTGAGTCGGTGACTCCCAAACCAGTTGGCTTTAGGGCACCAGGTGTTAAAACACCCATACGGACTTAATTACTCAGACTTCAGATATATATAATTTTGCAGCATCTTTAATCCATGTAGCGAGGTTTGGGTCAGTGACTCCCAAACCAGTTGGCTTTAGGGCACTCGATGTTAAAAACACCTAACATACTTAATAACTCGGATATCAGATGTTTTTTTTTTACTCCATCACTTTTTGAGATGCTTCCTCCAATTAAACTAAAGCACTGAATATTACAAACTTTTCAATTTTAGCTCATGCCCGTATGTTACAATGCATGTTGATAATATCTGCTAACTGAGCATATGAAGATCCATTTTAGTCAGTTTTATGGAGAATTTACAAATTAACTAATTTAAAATGAATTAAACAAAAACTAACTTGTTTCAAAAATGGTTTGAGATACGTCTCAGGAGTGGAAATTCCTTACACAGCTATCTCTTACCAATTTCACCTTTTTAGTCAAAATAAAAACACAAAAACACAAAATATTTTTGAAAATTTTTCAATTTTTTTGTATTTTCGAAAAATTTTGGACTAAAAATAAAAATAACACACAAACTAAAAACAAGGTATTGATCAACTAATTCCCTCCCCCAAACCTAAATGAGACATTGTCCCCAATGTCTTAAACAGTAGAAGAAGAGTTTAGAAGATAGTACCTGGTCAGCTGAAATTCTACACGAAAAGTTAAATGTTAAGATCCAGATTAATCTGACGCCTCTTACCACGATCGTCCTCAGACCAATTATCTTTGAAAGGATAGGGTCAATTTGTGGTTCATAAGCTAAGATTTGGTCAATTATATCCGGAGCAGTTCTGGCAGTGAAGAGAAGTTCTTTTAAAGATTTTGACACGAACCCATTTCTCCGGGCATCATCAAGAAACACACAAAGAAAATCATAAAATCCATCAACGTTAAACAGCCCAATTGGTTTCTGGTGTATGTTCAGGTTCGCCCAAGATAGCACTATAAAAATTTCCTCCAATGTGCCCAAGCCACCTAGCAAAGCTATAAAAGCATCAGCACGGTTAATCATTTCTACCAGTCGTTCAGACATACCTGACACGATTAACTCTTCTCCGTTTGATGGTCCAATAAAATTTGCCTCCGCCAAGGGTTTTTGGATGATTCCCAAAATGTGACTGCCTCCTTCCTGTACGGCCTTTGAAACAATCCTCATTATTCCAAGATTGCCTCCGCCATATACTAAGTGCATATTCCTTGCAGCTAAGACTCGACCCAATTCCTATGCTGCTTCTACGTATTGTGGCTTAGTACCAACACTAGTACCGCAAAACACACAGATGTTTTCAACTCGTTTTCTTGAAGTGGCTTCCATGTTTTACTCTGGATGTCTTCAAAAGTGCAATGATGAGTTGAATTTATAACACCTGAAAAGGGTGAGTAAAATAATAGCACTAGTACCTGCCAAATGACAACTATTAGTTAACAGTAAAATAAATCGTGATTGTCAAAAAGGTATGGATCATGTCGAAGAAAATAAAAGAAAACAACAAAACAAATTACAATTATTAGGAAAAGACAAAGAGATAAAATATGTACAAGGAAAGTAGAGGCTTGATTGACGTCTATGCGTCAGGGACAAGCTTCCCATCCAATTTTCTTATAAATTGGCAAACAGGGTCTTTTTGAGTCAGATTCCCGAGACTTAACTGTTGTCTTTCTTTTTGAAATTGTGTATGTAATTTGCGAATGGCTATAGAACATATCCATTGGGATGCGTCTCAAGAGTCGAAGATATATTATCTACAGACTACTTACTCAAGCCATCCCTAATGAATTTAATTTTATCTTCGCGATTATCAGACACCATTCCTAAAGAACAACAACGAGTATTGCAATTCCAGCGTGCACATTTGTAACAAACACCCATTTGCTTAGCTCTACGTTTCTTTGCATAGGTGCTTCTTCCAAATCCAGACAAATAAGAATTACAAGAATCAGAATACTCACCTGCTAATCGGACCCGTGCTTCAATTATCCAACGAATGTCATTAGGAACACCATGGATCGTTAGTAGTCTCATCCGTTCCAAGCGAGCTTTGTAGACTTTCATCAGAGAGTTTTGAGGGAGAGAAGGAAATTGCTTGTGAATATTTGTGAGAGCTTCTTCCATCTTGAAATGACTTAATCTGCAAAAACTAAACACACCAAATTAAATCACACCAAATCACAATATATACAAAAATTGCATGGGTTGCCTCCCTGCGAGCGCTGAGTTTAAAGTCGTCAGCTAGACGTGATTTCTCGAACATTAGGCTGGATATGAAAGTGTGACACTTTCTTTTTGTCACTCAAATGATTCTCCCCAATAGTGCTTGACACGCTGACTGTTAACCTTGAATGTTTCGTTGGTGTTAGGATCCAGTAACTCAATAGCTCCATATGGTAAAACCTGAGTGATGACAAATAGATCTGACCATCTTGATTTCAACTTTCCAGGGAAAAGTTTCAACCTTGAATTGTACAACAACATTTTCTGCCTTGGTTCCAACTGTTTGTGCACTATTTTTCGATCATATCATTTCTTGGTCTTTTCTTTGTACAATCTGGCATTCTCATAAGCCAGTAAGTGAAATTCATCCAATTCGTTGAGTTGGTGAAGTCGTTTCTCTCCTGCAGCTTGTGAATCAAGATTCAACTTCTTCAGTGCCCAGTACGCCTTGTGTTCAAGCTCAACTGGCAGATGGAACGCTTTTCCAAACACAAATCGATATGGGGACATACCAATGGGTGTCTTGTAAGCTGTTCAATAGGCCCATAATGCATCATCCAGTTTTGAAGACCAATCTTCCTTGTTGATCCAACAGTTCTCTCCAAGATTCTTTTGATTTCCCTATTTGAAACTTCAACCTGTCTGTTGACTGTGGATGGTAAGCAGTGGCAACCTTGTGAGTAACTCTGTATTTGGATAGGAGTGCATCAAAGTATTTGTTACAGAAATGTGAGCCACCATCACTGATAATTGCCCATGGTGTTCCGAACCAAGTGAAAATATTCTTTTTCAGGAATTTGATCACCACTTTTGAATCATTGGATGGTAGTGCAATTGCTTCAACCCATTTGGAGACGTAGTCTACAGCAACCAAGATGTACAGGTTTCCAAATGATGGAACAAAGGGTCCCATGAAATCTATACCCCACACATCGAATATCTCCACTTCCAGATTGTTTTGCAACGGTCCTTCATTTCTCTTCGAAATATTCCCCATTCTCTGGTATATGTCACATTGAATAGCAAAAAGATAAGCATCTTTAAAAAGAGTGGGCCAGAACAAACCTGATTCTAGGACTTTGGTTGTAGTTTTGTTTCCGCTGAAGTGTCCGCCATATGGTGATGAATGACAGTGCTGTAAAACACTGTTGACCTCCTCTTGTGGATGACACCGTCTCAATAATTGATCAGGACACCGTTTGAACAGGTTTGGCTCATCCCAGACATAGTGCTTGACTTCTTTGAAGAATTTCTTCCATTGCTGAGTTGCTCATTCCAACGGCCATTTTCCTGACACAATGTAGTTGACATAGTCAGCATACCAAGGGGCATCTTGCTATTTCATGGCAAACAGTTGTTCATCTGGAAAAGTTTCTTTGATTAACAGATCTTTGCCAGCTGTTTCTCCATTCTCGAGCCTCGATAGATGATCTGCCACTTGGTTTTCTGTTCCTTTCATGTCTTTGATCTCCACGTCAAATTCTTGTATACAACGGATCAATCTAGGTTTGGCATCTTTCTTCGTGATCAGATATTTGATTGCTAAATGATCTGTGTAGACCACCACTTTGGGACCCAGCAGATAGGAGCGGAATTTGTCAAAAGCGTACACAACAGCGAGCAACTCATTTTCAGTGGTTGTGTAGTTGAGTTGAGCTTCATTCAAAGTTTTGCTGGAGTAGTAAATGGTGTGAAAAATCTATGCTTTGCGTTGTCCCAAAACTGCACCTACAGCAAAATCACTAGCATCACACATTACTTCAAATGGAAGGGTCTAGTCTGGTGCTACAATGATGGGGGCAGAAATCAGCTTTTGTTTTAAGATCTCAAAAGCTTCCTGGCATTCTTTGGTGAAGTTGAAAGGCACATCCTTCTCCAGAAGATTGCAAAGAGGTTTAGCAATCTTGGAAAAGTCTTTAATAAATCTCCTGTAAAAACCTTCAAGCCCAAGAAAACTCTGAATCCCTTTTACAGACGTCGGCGGAGGTAGTTTTTTAATTGTTTCAATCTTTACTTTGTCTACCTCGATTCTTTTTTGTGAGATCCGGTGCCCAAGAACAATGCCCTCATGTACCATGAAATGGCATTTCTCCCAATTGAGCCTCAGGTTTGTATCTTCATACCTTTGTAACACATGTTCCAAATTTTGCAAGCAGTGGTCAAAAGAATCTCCAAACACAGAAAAGTCATCCATAACAACCTTCATACTCTGATCCAGCATGTCTGAGAAGATGGCCATCATGCAACGCTGAAATGTAGCAGGGGCATTACATAATCCAAATGGAATTCTGCGGAAAGTAAAAGTACCATAGGGACATGTAAATGTAGTTTTCTCATGTTCTTCTGGTTCAATGGCAATCTGATTGTACTCTGAATATCTGTCCAGAAAACAATAGAACTCATGTCTCGCCAATCTGTCTAACATCTTGTCAATGAATGGTAGCGGAAAATGGTCCTTTCATGTTGTTTTGTTCAGATTTCGGTAGTCCATGCATACTCTCCATCCAGTCACCGTTCTGGTTGGGATTATCTCGTTCTTTTCATTGGTAACCACAGTGATTCCTCCTTTCTTCGGCACACACTACATAGAACTCACCCAAGTACTATCTGAGATGGGGTAAATGATGACAGAATCCAACCATTTGATGATTTCTTTCTTTACGACCTCCTTCATGATTGGATTGAGTCTCTGTTGATGTTCCACTGTGGGTTTGTACTCATCATTCATCATAATCTTGTGCATGCAAAATGATGGACTAATGCCTCGAATGTCTGCTATAGTCCAGCCAATGGCTCTTTTGTGCTCTCGTAATACTCTCAGTAGCTTTTCTTCCTGCTCCAATGTTAGTGAACAAGAAATAATAACAAGAAATTCGGAAGAGTTTCCAAGAAATTCATACATGAGATGGCTCGAAAGTAACTTCAGCTCCAGCTGTGGTGGTTCTTCCATCGAATGCTTGATTCGATCTTTCTTTGGCAGTTCCAAGCTTTCAACTGGTGGTGTTGATTTGAATCTGAATGGTTTGTCAAGGTAGTTGATACATTCCAGGATTTCAGCATCTAGCTCGCTGTCAGTCATGTTGGTGATGCAAGCTTCAAGTGTATCCGTGGGATTTGGCTCAGTATTCTGAACGATATTATCAACAACATCAACTCTGAAGCATTCTTCTTCCTTTTCATCACTCCGGAATTTCATGGCTTTGAAAACATTAAAGGTAACTTCTTGGTCCTGCACTTTCATGGTCAGTTCTTCATTTTGCACATCAATCACAGTTTTACATGTAGCCAAGAATGTTCTCCCAAAGTGTGTGTGTGAACCAACTTGAATTTTGAATTCAAAGTGGTAGGACCCACTAACCTACATCAACTTGTCACAAGAATGATGGAAGTGGTTGGATGCATTAAATGTAATATTTTACACAACTAAAGTGTGTTGGGCAAGTTTTATAACATTTGCTTTTTGGTTTTTAAAACAAGTCAACACACATTTTTTAACAAGTTTTGGAAACTAAAATTGCACTATTCCTCTTCCTCTCTCCTTGTAAAACTGTGAGCCTCTCTCCATGGAAGACATTTTTGTTCTTCAAAATTTATTCTTGCTAGCATATAAGGAGTCAAAAGAAGGTGATAGGGAAACTCACCCGAGAGTATAGAACTCGATTTCAAGCTCCGAAGCTTCCAACACATCCAACAAAGAAGGAATTTTTGAAATCTCCTCAACCAATCAATGTGAGTATTCCGCAACTCTCTTGATAATTCACACACAAATTACTCTTAGACGATCTTGGAATGTTCTAGGAACACTTACACTGCACCACCAGTTCTAGTTTGTGGCTTGGGGGATGACGATACGTAACGTCCCAAGACCACCAGTTTCAGGGACAGTAGTGGCATGCTTTGGGGGATGGTGATACGTTACGCCCCAAAGTCATGGATTTGCACTGTTGGCTCCAGTTAGGCATATGGGGGATGACGATACGTAACGCCCTGTTACGTCAAGCTTTTCAGATACAGAGCAGTTTACAGTTATCAAATTTTCAATAAACAGTTTTCAGAAAGTCATAGATCATAAATAGTTTTCATAAACCAAACTTTCGAAAGTAAAATCAGAAAGATAAGATTTGTAACATAGTTTTCAAAGCAAAGTTTTCAGAAAAAGAGTTTTCATATAAATTAATTCTGAAACTTTTGTTTTAGAACCAAATGATTTTATATCAATATTTCAATTGTTTTTATCGTCAACTCACTTAGATCGTACTTCGATCTAACTCCCCACTCTCAGTTTTCTTGTTTTATAGGTATTCCTAAAGGACGAGCTCGGGAGGACGGATACTGATGCAGTCACTAGGGTTAAAGTCCACCAGTCCAAGTCAAAGAGTAAGAGTTCAGTTGGAGTCAGTCAGTCAAACAAAAGTCTTGTATTAGTATTTGTGTTATGTGTAGTCATTGTATAAATATGTGAATTTATGTATACAGTTATTGGAGTTGAGATTGTATGTTAAGTTTTTAAGTTTGGGCCATGGTCCCACACATACGATTTATAAGTATATAATTAGAGAAAAGAGTATTAGTAATTGAATAATAGTTATCAAAGTCAGAGGCTTATGGGGTTAGTACGGTCTATCCCCTACAGGTAGCATCTTCCAGATCGGGGATGTTACAAAGATAGTATTAGAGCATGGTTGTGGACAACAGAACCTGGGCGACGCCGTTCCTAGGCTCGCGACCTAGTTGGGAAGTACTAAATAACATGGAGTCGCCACCCGGTGTGAACCGGGACAAAGATTTAAGGCCGCACTCACCCCTCGCAAGGGAAGACCTCAAACCGTTGGGTTCGGAATGGTCCCTTACTTATGTCACTTGTAATGAAAGGATTTATGTGATAATTTAATCAAGCTTAAGTAACACTTATTTCCAAGAGTATCATGCTTCTAAATTCTCATATGCAAAATAAAACTTATGTACACATTTCACATATATCTCACATTTAAAATTGCATGCTTAACATATATCAAGGTAGCAACGAACATACAACTTTATTTGCATTTCACATTCAGGAAAACACAAGCACACATATTAACCATACAAGCACACATATGGGCACTTTTCCAAGCGGTACGTGGAATTGTATCCCAAGTACAGACCGCACTACCGTCCATTCGGAATCGGCTACGGAATTTACGTCTGGGTTTCCATCCGATATACCGCAAGAAATAATACTCAAATGTTATCATGACATAAGCATATGAATTGTAATACATTAACATATTTGCATTTATACATGTGGAGATAGCTACTAGGAAAACTATGCATGAAATCTAATGAAGAGGACTCAGTTCAGTGGGTGCGCGTTCGTGTAGCGTTCGTAAACGCGTTCGAACGGTAAACAGAAGGTTCGCGTTCGTATGGCGTTTGATAACTCATTCGAACAGAAATGAAACAGAATGCTCTCGTTCGTATGGCGTTTGTTAACGCGTTCGAACAGAAATGAAACAGAATGCTCTCGTTCGTATGGCGTTTGTGAACGCGTTCGAACATAAATAAGACCTGATGCATGACAAGGCAAAATACATGCGCGTTCGAGTTGCGTTCGAGAACGCGTTCGAACGGGAACAGACCTGATGCATGAAATGGGACGCAATACATAAACGACAAATAAAGGGGCGCGGCGAAGTACTGCCGTAAAGGTGGCCTTTTGGGGCTCTTGATCTCTCAAAGAGAGGACCTTTAGACCAACATACTAAGCCCATGCGCGTCACATCACAACACATGAAATAAATAATATCAGACGTAGTGTGCCCGATTGAACGTATCTTGTATCCAACCGAACACACATCAACCGGCGCGGCAAAGCATCGTGGTAAAGGGCTTTTAGCCCCTCCCCATAGGGGATCTCACATCACACTTACTAAGCCCATGCGCTCGATTGAATTATGCATACGAAAATAAAGACAATCATATCAAACTAAGTATGCTCGATTGAACGTATCTTGCATTCAACCGAACACACGTCAATCGGTGCGGCAAAGCATCGTGGTGAAGGATTTTAACCCCTCCAATTAGGGGACTTTTCATCGCACTTACTAAGCCCATGCACTCGATCGTATCATACGGGGATAAGCAACATACATAATTTAAATAACGAAAAATAAATAAACCAAAGCAACACAAAACAAGAGAAGGTGCCGTTTACTCAAGTGGTACATGGAGTTGTGTCCCAAGTACAGACCGCACTGCCGTCCATTTGGATTCGGCTACGGAATTTACGTCTGGGTTTCCATCCTATATACCACAAGAGACGACACTCTTCCATTCATCCAATACCCACAACATACATCATACACACAACGAATGCCACAAATACAGAAAATATAATCAAAATAAATGACCAGAAAATAAAATGAGAATAAGTGTGAAAGATACCCTCAGGTCTAACCTTTTAAGCTGTCTCTCGGACTCGCGTTCCACGAAGATCGAAAGGGGGTAAGGCTCCGCAACTTTTCTAGTTCACTGGTTTGCCTCTTCCTTCGCTGTTCGGCCGCTCAAGCTACTGTTCCGCCTCCGTTTTGCTGCTGCTTCCTTGTGGTTTTGCTGCCATTTCCTCTGTGTCCTCTGCTTACTGTTTGTGGACTGTTTTGATGTTCTTGATGGACTGTTATGTGTGTTCTTTTGGTGTGGTTTGTGTGATTATTTCAAGGATTGTAAGTGTCTTTTATGTTACTGTTTTAAGGGGTTTTAGGGACAGTTTTGGGAGTGATTTAGGCTGCTGTTTTGTGTGATTATTTCAAGGATTGTAAGTGTCTTTTATGTTACTATTTTAAGGGATTTTAGGGACTGTTTTGGGAGTGATTTAGGCTGCTGTTTTGTGTGATTTTCGGCGATGTGTGGAGGTTGAAAGGGGCTGATTTTCGATGGTGATTAGGGGTTGTTTTGGTGTTTGTAGTTTTGGTGATGTGAGGGTAAGGATGAAGGGAGTGATTGTTGTGGTGTCTAATATTTCTTGTGTGAATTGTATGTCTGAGCTAGAGAGATTTCGAGAGGAGGGGTGGCTAGGTTTGGTGTTGTTTATATAGAGAGGGGCTAGGGCTTCACCTTGTCTCACAAGGAAAGGATTTTGGTATTCAATTAGGATTTCCAAGAAAGGCATACACAAGATAGAGGGGGGACAAAATATTTTAAATTATGAAGTTGTAATATTTAATTTGTGTTGGTTTAGGAATACAAATATTTTAGATTGGTAATTATCTTATTAGATTAGGAAGTCAAATATATGATTGGCTTTAATTGGTTAGGATTGATTTTAATTAGGTACATCTTCTTTTTAGTTTTAGTATATAATATATTCAAATTATTTAAATTAGGCATGATTTTAGTTTAAGTTAGGTAAATATCTTATTTAATTGGTAAATGGTTTAAATATTTTATTTAATGTTTAAAGTTTAAATTAATATTTATTTATTTAATTTGGGGTGTGTTTTATGGGCTTTGGGGAGCTAAATGGGCTGGGTGTGAGGCTAGCAGCAAAACCAGAATTACCGACACCGTTCGAAAGCTTCCTCGAACGCGACACGAACACCCGCAATCTGGTTGTCGTTCGAAAGGTAGTGCCTCCAAATGAGACTCATCATCGGGTTTCACATGCAAAAATACAATGCCTACAATGGTCTAGGGAATTTAGTGACTGCAGTGGGCAGAGTGTTGGGGTCTGGTATACGAAGTATGTCCGAGATACTCGTATGCAGGGCACTACCTCTCCAGTATCTGATCCTCGAGTACGTCCTCAAAGTTCTATAGACAGGTTAGTAAGCCTTTCTAGACTAATTGAATAGCATCTCTTATGAGAACAATTATACTCTAGATTCAAGATAAGAAATCTTCTTGAAGTTATTCTGACCTATTACCAGATGTACAAATGAGCTATGAACCCAAACAGTAAGATCCTAAGAAAAGCTACCCGGAGAGTGGAAAGAAAGAGTTATAAGAAGAAAGGAAGTGTGCATAGTTAGTTAACTAGCTGGAGATGAGAAAAGTAAAGAGATAATGATAAATAGTAAAGTTCAAATGATACCTACCCAGGAAAGTAGAAAGAGAAAGCTAGAAATGAAAGTAAAGAAAGAAAAAGTAAGGGACAAGCATTCTAAGTAACCAGAGGCAGTAAAGATATAGAAGTATAGAATGAGGAAAAAAGGAAAACACCAGAACTTGGGATAGTGAAGAAGAGTATAGTAAGTCCGAATAAAAGTAAAGTACCGAGTAGACTTAAGTAAAGTCCTTCCCTTCTTAGAAATTCTTCCCATTTAAACTAATAACTCTCGAACACTTCATATAGATAGCGAGCTCCCCAAATAAATAAGAATAACCATAAGGGAGAAGAATTAAGAAATCAGGATTAGTTGATGAGGCTTTTAATAGATGTGAGAAACCATAAGAATGCAGAGTCTAGGTTCCTCAAACCTAGGTCCCTGGATAAATAAGAGGAATAACGTCAGGCAAATGATTAGATACCCAAACCAAGGAAATTTACTAGATAAGGCCCGATCTACCCAAGTCCTTACCCCTTCGCGATGCCAACCAACGAAATTATCCTGATGAAATCGAGCTTATACTTACCTTACATGAGAAATAGATGACTGAAATGAGCTCAACGATAGCTCATCTTAAGAGATGGAAAGACCTCGAAAGGCAGATCACCCAGGGAAATAGTAAGGAAGTTTTCGAGGATATAAAGAAGAAGATCCAGTGTAGACAAAGATTAAGGCAAGTCAGCACGAGACTTGCAAACCTAGTAAGAGTCCACACCACAGGTAGGCCGAATGAAGTAGAACCAATAGATCAACTCAATTTAGTAGAAATCTATGGAAGTATACGAGAATAGACCCGTGAGGTTGGAGATATTCAAGAGTAATAGGAGTATCAGAAGGGACAGTAAAAAAAGTGTCATGGCTGTGATTTACAGAAAGAACAGAGAGCATAAATCTAGAAAATAGTCAGAAGAATGAACCACTGCAAGCCTTAGTAGCAAGGCGTAGAGCAAAGAAATATGATATGTAAATGGTAAGAGGAACGCGAGAATTAATAAGGAAATTCAGTGCATTCAGGCATAAAGATAGTATAATGATAAGGTAGCAGTGTAGAGAATTGATGGTAGTTGTGGGACCCTAAGACATGAAGTAGTCGACCAATTTCCTGTACAATGAATAAGTGCATTTCCTTCCGGAAACTTGGATTCGAGTAAGCATATAGACACCTAACCACACATGTGGACACGTATCTATTCCCAATTTAGAGTCCAGTAAAGAAAAGAATCATTAAGGAAGAATAATTGAGAATAAAGAAATGCGAGATGATGATTAAATTAGACACACTAAATTAGTGAGTTTAATGAATTATAGATATGGAGTATGAGATGGAATAGTTTGAAGTTATGATAGGTTGAACTAAGTCAAAAGAGATATCGTTGAATTAAGGAATCTGTAAAGAAGTAAGAACTTATAAGCATAAAAAGAGCAGGGAGAACGATTTACAAGAAAAATAATGAATAAAGTTATAAAGAATCTCATGGTAGTGAGTAGAAAAGACTAAGATGAAAATAAAATTTAAGTAGCTAAGTAGACCTTGTAAGGAAAAATAACATATAGAGTATAACAGGATTTTGAGAAAGAATAAAGACTTAAGAGGGACAAGCAATAGAAATTAGAAGAAATAGGTACAAAAGCAAATGATGAAGTGATTAGAGAACATAATTATAGAGGAGGCTCATGATAAGGAATATTGTAATCGATAGTCGGGTAGCAAATTAATAGTGAACTTGAGAAGGGAGACAATTCAGAAAGTACCTAATAGAAAGTATCTTAGAGTGGGAACGGGAACTAGCAACATATGAGTCTTAGACTAATAGATGAACATGACATGCAGCATAACTAGGAAAGCGACAAGATCGAACCCCACCCTCACAACCCTAATAGATCGTGACAATGAAGATTAAATAAGAAGGAGTGCAGAGACTGCACAAGAGATTTTTTTTTTTAGAACATGACTCTAGAGGAGTATTATAGATGGGGTAATATGTTCGATAGTTGAACGTGATTAGAAGCAAGTTAAAGGAAAATGACCAGAGAGTTCTTAGTAGTGGTGCCCTAGTATAGGAATAGACATCAGATATATACATACACGAGAGCCTAGGCTTCTAAGACAAGCGGTATATGCAATTGGATTACCATAATCAGAAAGGTCTCAAGATAAGTTTCCACCTTCTCAACCTTCATTGGACAACAATCACATATATGGACCCTTAGGGTTGCTTCAAGATGTTCCCATGAGTAAGTGAAAGTATAGTAAAGGAAGACCAAAAGCATAAGACCTTTAGATGTAGATCAAAGACAAAACGAAAGCGAGAGATAGTTCTGAGTAAAAGAGTCAGCAAAGAAATTGTTAAGTTGAAGCAGTACAAAAATAGAGTAGAAGTCAAGTAATAACTGAGATTCCAAGAAACCGTGGTTTGATGAATTGATGGGGATGTATAGAAAGAAGATATTCCTCAGGTAAAAAGACAGAGATATAGACCAAGAAATTTCTCAGTAGATAGTAGAATAAAGTAGAGAATGAAAAGAGTGTTATGAAAAAGTTAGGAAGTGAAGGTGTTAAGGTGCAATGACGGTAGGAGAGAATACTTAATAAGTAAAGACAAAGTAAGTAACATCAAGGTAATTTTGATCAGGTAATCATATAAGTACCCAGTTCTAGTCTAATTGACCAAACCACTACGGGTTTGGGACGATTTTTAGCCACGGATATGGGTGGTTTGGTAGATTCATATTAAGGTACGGAATCTAAACAATAAGCTAATGCAAATTGTAATTGGCATAACAAGTGAATTCTAAAGGTACGAGATATTAGCATGTATTTGAGTAATAAGCTTTGATAACAAAGTACTAAAGAGTGTGAGCTTTAGTCAGGACCAAATCGCCAAGGTCGACATTAATAGTAGGGATTGCAGTCTAGGCAACAAAGTGCATGTAGTTAAGCCTGAATCTGTAGCCAATTGAGGAGGACCATTAGGTGGCATCATAAGTAATAGAAGTTTAGCTAGGAGAATACATAAAATTAAGTAGCTAAGTAATGAGAAAGAATATTAAGATCAAGTTGGACAAGTGAAGCAAAAGGAGTATTGAGTACAAGTATGGAGATACCAGTACTTTTAGTGAGGGCCAAATGTGGCAGCCAAGAAAAAACCTAATTGAGTCGAACAATTAATAAGGTATAACTAAATATCTAGAGGAAGAGAGTTCTTTGGAGATAAAGAATGATGAGTACAACTAGAGGTTCAGAAAAGAAGTAGTCAAGGATACTCAGCAAAGGTCTTAAGAAACGAGAACAATGTAACACCTCCCAGTAAAAAATTCAAGGAATAATTGCTGAAGCTACGAACTTGAAGAAGATAACTCATGTATGACTGAATGTTCGAAGCATTAGTTAAATATTAAAAATGACAAAGAAACTCATATGTTTATTAGCAAGTGAGAGTGATTATTTGTGGTTTCTATAATATGTCCCAAAAAATATTAAGCATGTGAAATACTATAAAGAATATATATATAAACATGAAGTATGGCGGAATCATACTTACAATATCTTGTGATGAAGAAGATGATCAAATGGTAGAAGCTCCAAGTTGTGGAAGATGGAAGATTCGGCCAAGAGGAAGAAGAAGACTTGAAGCTCCAAGCTTTTGTATTCCAAGCTCTTTGATGGTTTCCCTATCACCTCTTTTGATCCCTTGCTTGTGCTAGCAAAAATGGAGAAATAGAAGATCAAATCTTCCTTGCCCTTGTCAATGGAGTTCTCGGCATTTGAGAGAGAAGAGAGATTTTGTGTAAAGTCTTAATTGATTTTTTTTACCAAAAATCAATTTATATTTATGTTATAATTTATTAAATTAATAATAAATCTATGACATAAACCATGCAATGGCTTAGAGTGTCAAACACTCAAACTCCATGCAAAACCTTTGAGTGTAATGCACACTATCACCATGCAATGCCTTAGAGTGTATTGTACACTATTAACATGCAATGCCTTATTAATAAAATAATGCATATAATGACAAGTGTCATGTGGGCCCCACACGTTTCCAAATGAAAGTGGGCCCACGTCCACTCACGCGCTCGGGTTCGATATTTCCGAAATACCGAACTTACGTCGCGACGTTAATTCAATCGAATTTAAATAAATAACCGCGCCTAGCGAAATTATTATTTACGTCGCTAACGAATTATTCTAAATTAATTCGTATGCCCGAATTAAAATCTAATTTTAATTTCGCGTCGAAATCGAATTTCAATTATTATATCGAATATAATAATCTTACTGATTAATTCCAAATTAATGTTCTCTCTCTATAATAAGGCACTTTATCCAAGATAAAGTTTCTCCGTAATTAATCCAAGATTAATTAAATTCGAATCAAATATCATAGTGAATCTTCGGGAAGCGACCCAAGAGACCTCCGGATATTTTGGCAGTAAATACGGTCGTCGGATAATCCGAACACGTACGTACCTCGTACTACGTCTTACCGATTCACAAGACAAGGTTGGCTTCTAGCAAAGCGCCATGCCTACCCAATTCTCCAGAAATATTCTTATAGGAATATAAGATCTATATCAAGCGTAGTATACCGTAGTATTGCGTACATCGATCCAGTATCGGATGATCACATGCTAGGCCTAGGGCTGGAGATGTGTCTGCCCCGTACGAAACATATATCGGACATCAAGCAACTAGTCTCTTTAAATCGGACAATCCTGACCTGGTCATATTGTCCCGACGGTTGCAACCTTTTATAGAGTACTAGTTCTGTGCTGCGTGATCATCACCTCCATATGTCTGAAGCGATACTTCCATCTTGACATCACATCCAGTACACTACGCTTCTCGATAAACCCAGAAGAGGTGTACACAGAACCGGTTAAGGTCCCCACCACCACAAAACCAAAGTTTACCGATTGTCGCAAGTACTAGCGATGTAAGTCTCAGGTTAAGACCATATACACCTACCCTGATGCGGCCTCCCATAGACACATAGACATACTACCAATGGGATTCCGCGGGGTCTATCCAGAGCGAAGCTGTTTTCCGTACCATCGTAAAACACAACCTCCTATCGCACTTGCATAAGTATCCAATACTTAAATATATGAGAACTATGCCGTTGTGCCTCACAACGTGCACAAGCGCAATACTAGCCTATTCCGCATTATCGATGTCCAGTCTCGATAATACTACGGCTAGGGATATTTAATGATTAAACCTTTATGGATTGATACTGTCTCATATCATCTCAATCCAGTACTAATCATATGGACTTTCGCCATTTATATATCAAAGTAAATAAAAATTACAAAACGGCAAAAGGCAATTTCATTATCACATAGTTAATTTTGTACAATAATACAATATCATTTACAAACAGTGACGCTATGGGAATAATGTCTAACAATCTCCCACTTGGCCTATAGCCAGTCACTCAAGCATCTAATACCCGAACTATGTATGTGTCGTTCAAAAACTTGCTGAATGACAGCCTTCGTCAGCGGGTCTGCAATGTTATCATCTGATGTGACCTTCTCGACTTTTACATCGCCACGATGTATAATCTCCGAATCAGATGGTAACGTCGAAGAACATGCTTGGACGTTGATGAGACCTTGGTTCCTTAGCCTGCGCTATAGCCCCGTTATTGTCACAATACAATGGAACGGGCTCTGTGCTAACGGAACTACTCCTAATCCGATTAGGAACTTTCGGATCCAAACTGCCTCCTTTGCTGCTTCAGATGCAGCGATGTACTCCGCTTCTGTTGTTGAATCGGCAACAGTATCTTGCTTGGAAGATTTCCAGCTCACTGCTCCGTTATTCAAACAAAAAATGTACCCGGATTGGACTGTAGTCATCCTTGTCGGTTTGGAAACTTGCATCGGTATACCCAGATACCGCAAGTTCTCCACCTCCATAAATTAAGAAAGCATCCTTAGTTCGTTTAAGATATTTAAGGATATTCTTAACTGCTATCCAGTGACCTTCACCTGGATCGGCCTGATAGCGACTACACATGCTCAAAGCATATGAGACATCAGGTCGTGTACATATCATGGCATACATGATCGATCCGACTGCCGAGGCGAACGGTATCCGACTCATGTTGTCTCTCTCTTCCTGAGTCTTAGGACACATGTCCTTAGACAGAGAGGTACCACGTATCATTGGAACCAATCCCTCTTGGATTGTTCCATGTTGAATCGCTTCAACACTTTATCAATGTATGTACTCTGGGAGAGTCCAAGCAGCTTTCTAGATCTATCCCGGTAGATCTTTATTCCAAGAATAAAGGCTGCTTCTCCCAGATCTTTCATGGAGAATTTTAATGAAAGCCAAGCTTTCACCGACGTTAGCATGGGAATGTCATTGCCTATCAGCACATACGTCGTCGACATAAAGGACGATAAAAGTAAGTGCTCCCCACTAACTTCTTGTATACACAAGGGTCATCTGCGTTTTGCACGAAATCATATTCTTTTATGATCTCATCAAAACGTTGATTCCATGACCGTGATGCTTGCTTCAATCCATAAATGGATCGATTTAACTTACCAACCTTGTTTGCAAGTCTTGGCACGATAAAACCGTCAGGCTGTTGCATATAAACATCCTCCAAAAGGTTTCCGTTAAGGAAAGCGGTTTTAACGTCCATCTGCCATATCTCGAAGTCGAAAATGCAGCTATTGCAAGCATTATCCGAATGGATTTAATCATGGCAACGGGTGAGAAGGTCTCGTCATAATCAATACCTTGTTGACGATACCCCTTCGCTACAAGCCTAGCTTTGTACGTTTGTACGTTGCCATCCATGTCGGTCTTCTTCTTGAAGATCCATCTGCATCCAATAGGCTTTACACCTTCTGGTGCATCAACCAGTGTCCAAACTTGGTTGGCGTACATGGAATCCATCTCGGACTTCATGGATTCTTGCCCATAAAGCGGAATCGATATTTCGTATCGCTTCCTCATACGTAGCCGGCTCATTATCCTCAATCAGATTAATATCTACATGAGGTGAGATCAGGAACCCATACCTCTCAGGTACTGTTCTCACTCTCTCCGACCTACGCGGTCCTTGTGTATGTGAAGTTTGTGGTCACAGACCATCCGGATGGTCTGTTCATGTTCCGTCGTTGATTATTGCCCAGGAACAGTATCACTACGATCTTCATCGAGTTCTACTTTCCTCCACTTACCACTGCATTTAGGAATTCCTTCTCAAGGAAAACCACATGTAGAGCAACAAATACTTTGTTCTCTTGTGGGTGATAGAAGTAATATCCTTGGTTTCCCTAGGATATCTACAAAAAGGCATTTATCAGATTTGGGTTCAAGTTTGGTACCTTCCAAACGTTTAACATATGCACCAGCATCCCCAATCTTCAGGAAAGAGAAACCTGGTTTCCTTCCTGTCCATATCTCATATGGAGTCTGTTCAACAGACTTCGACGGTACCTTATTCAAAATAAGTATAGCACTGTTTAATGCGTATCCCCAGAAGGATATTGGTAGCTCAGTGCGACTCATCATTGACCTTACCATGTCAACAAGGTGCGGATTCTCCGTTCGGACACACCGTTTAATTGCGGTGTTCCAGGAGGAGTCCACTGTGAAAGAATACCATATTCTTTCAAGTAATCTTGAAACTCATAAATTAAGTATTCGCCACCACGGTCTGACCGTAATGTCTTAATACTCTTCCCTGTTTGTTTCTCCACTTCGTGTCGAAACTCTTGAATTTCTAAAAAGTTTCCGACTTGTGTCTCATAAGATACACATAACCGTAACGAGATGCATCATCTGTAAAGGTTACGAAGTAGTGAAATCCACCTCTAGCCTGGCTAGACATGGGCCCGATACGTCAGTATGAACGAGAGCTAACAGTTCTGTGGTACGTTCACCCTTACTTCTAAAAGGTGATTTTTTTAGGCATTTTTGCTAAAAGACAAGATTCGCAGACGTCATATGAATTGAGATCAAATTCGTTCCAAGTACCCACTCTTCGAAAGTGTGGATATGCGAGTCTTGTTAATGTGTCCTAGACGACAATGCCACATTAAGCTTCATCTTTTAGTTACTCCTTTTGAGCCTTTTGTTTGTCATTTTAGGAGATTCATTTATATTCAAATATAAAGACCGTTATTTGCAACAGCGTGCAAATTTCTGCATCATTTTTATATAAATAACACCCAGTGTTTCTAAATACAAAAAGTGTAACCTGCTGGGTTAACAAGGATACAGATATAATATTCCTAGTTAAACTAGGTTACAAACTAACAGTTTAAAAGTTTAAGTACATGCCCTGAGGGCAGTTCTGAAAACAAAAGTCCCT
>SKCR01045757.1:0-69886 GCA_019454045.1 Zanthoxylum bungeanum | reverse complement strand
CGTCCTTAATTAATACAATATATTATAGCTCCGAAAGGGAGAGTAAATTATATGCACTTGATTTCCATGCACGTTTTGGAGACAATATGTTAAATTAATTCAACTTGCCTAATCAGATGCCTAGAATCTCACTCATAAATCGAGCGTATATAAGGGAACCTCTCTTGCTGCCATTGCATGTACGTACCAAGCTGATCAACAGATAAGCTAGTAACACTAACAAGGTATAGAGCTAGAGAGATGCCATTTTGGGTTCCAAAGGGTATGGGATTAACCCCAGAGGAGGAACAGCTCAAGTGTTATCTGAAGAGATACGCCACTGACAATGATGGTAAGTTAAGGTGGAACGAGCTCAAGGCGGCCTTCAAAAACCTAGGGCTGCATTTCAGCGGATTCAGAGCCAAAAGTGCAATACGATATGCCGATGTAAATGGAGACGGATACATTGATGATGAAGAGATGAATGAGATTGTCATATATGCTGTTAAATGGGGCTTATCCAACAGTAAGCTAGTGTTTTTAACTTTTAATTAAGTTTAATGCATGAAACATGTATTAATTTTGCTGATAATGTTGTTCTATGCTGTTTTCTTTTCAGGGATTGGAAGAGAAAGGAACTGCTCGAGATAGTGAATGCTATAATGTTCAATTTTATCTCGAGTGCTTTGACTGCTGCGTGAGCTACAACATCCTTCGACGTTTCAAGATGTTGTCAATTGTTCGTTGCTTCTCTCTGTAAAATGATTGCTTTATGAATACCCCGCTTTTTTAAATGTGCAATTTGATACTGCATGGTTTTCAATCAACAGTATGATAGAACGATGGTATCAAGAATTACTCCTAAATGTAGAATTAAACTCATCACTCGTAAATGTAAATAAAATTTTAATCTTTCAATTCATTGCAAACAGCTCATTATTGAGTAGTGGATATTACAGCGATTTTTCCCTTGATTATTGTTAAAGACTTTTTCTTTCAAAAATTTAAAAATAAATTTAATTTATTATGACTCTTGCAAATATTACTGAGGTTGCTGGCTCTATGATGGTTAGTCTGAACTACGTGACATGCGTGATGGATTGCCTTACTACTTGCATCGATTGGATGTATGATTATTTAAACGAGGAGGCTGGTTCTGATGTTGCTCCTGCCTGTTGTGATTCTCTGATTACTGAAGAGTGTTTTTGATGAAAAATCGATTCTATTATTTACAAGAATATAAATTACAAAGTGTTTAAACTTTACAAAAAACCTAACTTCTACGTACACACTCTTCAAGCTTTCTCTCCTGAAGCTTAATATTTTTGGGGTGAGTTGAGCTCTCAATGAGCTCTCAATTTATAGTCGCTCAAATATCAACAAAGGAATAGTGATCCACCTTGTTGAATTTCGTCACAAATTCGTTCGTCACACAAAACAATCGGCAATCAAGAACGCAAGATTTTTACCGTGGTTCGCCGGAAAATTCCCGACTATATTCACGTTGAACTCCGGAATAAGGAGCTCGCTGCACTAATCAATTTCAAGATTACTCAAGAATTTTGAATCCGTTTACAAACAATAATTTCCCCAAATCACTCAATAAACCATAATCTCTAAAAGTGTCAATCTCTCAAATTCCCAATTGAAGATTACACTAACTTGGACTAGGAACAAGGCTTAACACTTAGCCAAATAATAAGAGAAAATATGTGTAAAACAATTAACCAAAAACTTAACTAATCCTCAACCTAAGCATCCTTTATATATGATGAGCAAACTTGTTGTAATTAGGACAACGGCAAGGATTGCGCCACATGTCCTTCATCCAACGGCTGGATAAAGGCTTCACATTTTACAATCTCCACCTTGAAGCCAAACAACATCCATCACTCCCAACCATATACAAAGACACATTAAGACCAAGATAGCACAGCAAACTCACCTACTACCATCATTGTTCATGTCGGCTGCAAGGTCAGCCAACCCCCACATGCAACAGCTTCATGCAGTGGAAGAGTTTTGTTGCAGTCACAATTTTTGTCCCCATGTCAGATGAGTTATCTTCAGTTGGAACCTTCTTAATCTCAATCTTACCCCTTGAGATGATTTCCCGCACAAAATGATACTTCACATCCACATGTTTGGTTCTCTCATGATGTACTGGATTCTTACTCAAATGTATTGCACTCTGACTGTCAGAATACACAACTGTCTTACCATGCAGCTGTTGTATTTTGGTTAAGATACCCTGAAGCCAAATGGCTTCCTTGAACACATCAGTTATGGCTATATATTCCGCTTCGGTAGTTGATAGTGTAACCAACGATTGCAGGCTTGACTTCCAGCTGATGCAATTTCCACCAAGTGTGAAATAGTAAGCTGTAGTTGACTTTCTCGAGTCTCTGTCACCTGCAAAATCAGAATCAACATACCCTACCAAATCTAAAGCGTTAGATTTGTTAAAACATAAGCCATAATCAACAGTTGTATTTATGTATCTTAACAACCACTGCAAAGCACTCCAGTGTGCTCCACCTGGATTAGACATAAACCTACTCAATAAAGATACAGCGTATGACAAGTCAGGTCTAGTACTAATCATGGCATACATCACAGTACCTATAGCATTTGCATAAGGTACATTTTCCATTTTTATCATCTCAGACCTATTAGCAGGACTTTGTGATTTAGACAAAATAAAATGACTCGCAAGAGGCTGACTAACAGGTTTATAACCACTTACACCAAATCTAGATGCTACCTTTTGCAAATATGAAGACTGATGTATTTTAAGACAATTCTTACCTTTATCTCTATCAATGGTCATACCTAGGATTCTCTTTGCACTACCTAGGTATTTCATGTCAAACTCACTATTCAAATGCTTCTTAAGATTGTTAATAGCATTCATTGATTCAGAGATTAGAAGCATGTCATCAACATACAATAACAAATACACATGACATTTTTCATCAAGCATGAAATAGAAGCAACTATCATATTTACTCCTTATGAAACCAATACTAAGCACAAATGTATCAAATATTTTGTACCATTGCCTAGGTGACTGTTTAAGACCATATAAGGATTTATTAAGCAGAAAAACATACTCATGATGATTTTTATCTATAAAACCCGCAGGCTGAAACATGTAAATTTTCTCTTCTAATTCCCCATGTAGAAAAGCAGTTTTCACATCCAATTGTTCCAATTCAAGATTATATTGCACTACTAGAGCTAACAACATTCTAATAGTTTTAAATTTAACTACATGTGAGAAAATTTCATTATAGTCTACCCCTTCCCGTTGTGTAAATCCTTTTGCTACAAGTCTGGCCTTAAACCTAACAGGGTCACTAGGCAGTAGTCCTTCTTTGACCTTAAACAACCACTTACAATCAACCAACTTCTGGTTTTTAGGTTTATGAACTAAAGTCCAAGTTTGGTTTTTCCTAAGAGAAGACATCTCTTCTTTCATGCCTCTTCCCATTCAAGTTTATGGGTAGACTTTAATGCCTCTCCTAAGCTAGCAGGCTCAATTCCATTAATTTCATGACTTGATATTAATGCACAGAAATACAAATCATTAGTTGAGTAATCATACCTGGTAGTAGGCCTTACCTGCCTCCTACTTCTGTCTCTTGCTAGCTGGTAGTTGGCCAATGTGTCTTGTGGTGTTTCATCATGCTGCTCAGTTTGATCCAATTGATCCACTGTGTCCTCTTCACTTTGTTCTTGTATCTCTGCTACTTCATTTCTGTTTTCCTCCAGGTTATTTCTCCTAGGTTGAGAGTCCTCAGATGTCTCCGTGCCAGACATGTCACCAACTTGATCAGTGGTCCTTGATGTCTCTGGCTCCACCTGCATCTGAGCTCCACCTGCAAGGTCAAAATATGCTAGATCCTTTTCTAAGGCACCTGCATTCTTGTTAGTTGATTTACATGGAAAACAAAGTTCATTGAATATAACATCCCGACTAACTATGATTTTGACTCCAAGTGACTCTCTTTCCCATAACCTATACCATTTTGTCCCTTCTTGATATCCTAAGAAAACACACTTGATTGACCTCGGTTCAAGTTTACCTATGGACTAGTGAGCATAAGCTTCACAGCCAAACACTCTAAGGTAGGCAAGCTTCTGAGCCTTACCAGACCAGATTTCTTCAGGTGTCTTAAACTGAACGGAACTATTTGGGCTAAGGTTTACTAAATGAGTAGCGGTATTGAGGGCCTCGCCCCAAAAAGGCCTAGGAAGTTCGGAAGAAAATAAAAGACATCTGATCTTTTCTAATAGGGTTCTATTCATTCTTTCCGCAACTCCATTCTGTTGAGGGGTGTGTCTCACAGTCCTATATCTCATGATACCCTCACTGGTACAGTATTGATCAAACTCAGTATTACAAAATTCTAAGCTATTATCAGTTCTCAAGACTTTCACTTTGTTACTAGTTTGATTTCTAACACTTTCCATTCTTTAAATTTAGTCAAAGTTTCATCCTTTGATTTTAGTAAGAATGTCCATACCTTCCTACTGTAGTCATCAACAATAGAGAGAAAGTATTTCTTACCCCCATGTGTCTGGACCTTTGCTGGTCCCCATAGATCACAGTGTATATACTCCAGGTTCGCTTTTGACAAGTGAATTCCCGTTGGGAAGCTCTGTCTATGCTGTTTGCCGAACACACAGATCTCACAAAACTCAAGTGGCTTCAACTGGGCCTTTCCAAATTGTCCCTGATTGCTGAGTACCTGCATTCCTTTCTGGCCTATATGGCCAAGTCTCAAGTGCCAAATATTAGTCATGTCAACATTAGAATTTAGAGCAGAAATAGGTTTTTCCGAGAATACATGTTGGCCATTTAGAACATACAATTCATTTCTTTTTATACCAGTTAGGATTAGTTTCTTACCCTTATATGTGTGCATGTTCCCTTGGTGGGCTTTATATGTAAAGCCTAATTCATCTAGTGTTCCTAGTGATATCAGGTTTCGTTTCAAGTCAGGTACATATCTAACGTCAGTAAGTATCCTAACTTTACCATCATGGAGTTTAAGTGTTATGTCCCCAACTCTGTGTATCCTACAAGTATTGTCATTACCCATATACACAGTCCCTTGGTCAGAATTTCTAAAGTTGACAAACCAGTCCCTATACGGACTCATGTGAAAGGAACACTCGGAGTCCAGAATCCATTCTCTACTAATGTGATCACTAGACACAGTCAATGCCTCAGATAGGCACATCGTCCCCTTTTCGGCAGCCACAATAACACTGCCTTTATTTTTCTGTTCCCTAATGAACTTATAACAATTCCTTTTAAGGTGTCTCATATTTCCACAATGATAGCACTTCTTGCCACTATTCTTATTCTTATCATGTTTGTTCTTTTTCTTCCCTTTAGGTTCTTGGTTATTAGTCTGATGATTATTCAGACCATTATTTTTCCTTTCATTTTTTCCTTTCACGAATAAATTCGCTCCTCTTCTCCTACTGGTTCTAAGTTCTAGCTCTCTAGCCCTTATACCAGATATCACCAAGTCCAGCCTAGGTACAACTCATGTGTACTGTAGAGAGTTCTTAACGACACTATATTCTTTAGGCAGTGCATTTAATAGAATCATAGCTTCGCTAGAGTCTCCTAGGGCTTGGTCCGTTCCTTTAAGGATTTGAGTCATTTTCGTGAATTCATCCAAATTATCATCTATCGACTTATTTGTGTCCATCTTGTAATTAAACAAATTTCCTTTTCAGAACACTAAATTTGGAGCAGAAACAACAGAATAAAGAGATTCGAGTTTACCCCAGAGTTGCATGGCTGTGCCCATTCCATCAACCTTTCTGATGACTGAGTCTCCCAAGTGGAGGAAGATCAAGTTGTACGCCTCTTCCAGGATTTCGTCTTTCGTGTCCTTTTCCATCTTTGGCCATTTTTCTGGATCGGGTTCCAATGCCAGGGCCACCTTATAGTGGGATAGTAAAACCCTCATTTTCTTTTTCCAAGTGGTGAAATCCCATTTTCCGTCAAATATTCCAATGTCGAGTCTCATAGTCGACATTTCTATTTCCTTTGACCCAGACACTTAATCGGCAACTCAGAGTCTTGCTCACCCAAGTAGCAATCGGCAACACAGTGTCTAACTTCCCAAACACCAATCGGCAACACTCAATCTTTTAATTTGTAACACTCAAACAATGATCGGCAACTCTCAATTTTTCAATTTGGCAACACAAGGTCTTAATTTCCTAAACCGCAGCTTGCTAAGAACAGTACACACACCCCTGCAACTCAAAAATTGTTCGGTCATAACAGACTTTCGAACCAGCTTCAACAGATCTCAAATTAGCAACTCAATTTCCTGATTTCGACAGGACAATGCTTGGGCAGTTTCAGCCCCTCAATTTATGCCAATACAAGTTCTTGATCAGTCACCCCAAACAACAATCGGCAGTCTCAGGTCTTGGTTTGCTTCAATCGGCGACTCCTAACCTTGCCACGGTTACGACCAGACCACACACCCTGCAACCCAAAGCTGGTTATGTCACAGGGACTTATGTCGGCAGTTACCGGCACACTCAGAAAATAGGAAAGATTATAATTCTTTATTGATCGGCAACAGATCGGGTCTTATCTTGGTGACCCGAATCGGCAGTAGCAGAGATCTTGAATTTTTCTACTTGGCAACTTAGTCTTTGATTTGGTCACGGCAGCGGCTTAGTCGTCTGTTTGCGGCAGCCTTCTGTAGTCAGAATCTTGATTCTTGTTCTGTGATCTTGCTTTCGTCGCCTGTGTTGGCTGTGGTCTTCAAGATTTTTACTTTCGTCTTCTGGTTTGGCTGTGGTCTTCAAGATTTGTGCTTTCGTCTTCTGGTTTGTCTGTGTTCTTCAAGATTGATTCTTTTAGGGTTTCTCTTTCACCGAATGAAGAAGGGCTCAGTCTTGGGCTTTGATCTTCAGTCAACTAATAATATTCCTTCGGCCCACTGGATTTTTCACATATAAAGCTCTGATACCACTGTTGAATTTCGTCACAAATTCGTTCATCACACAAAACAATCGGCAATCAAGAAACGCAAGATTTTTACCGTGGTTCGCCGGAAAATTTCCGACTACATTCACGTTGAATTCCGGAACAAGGAGCTCGCTGCACTAATCAATTTCAAGATTACTCAAGAATCTTGAATCCGTTTACAAACAATAATTTCCCCAAATCACTCAATAAACCATAATCTCTAAAAGTGTCAATCTCTCAAATTCCCAATTGAAGATTACACTAACTTGGACTAGGAACAAGGCTTAACACTTAGCCAAATAATAGGAGAAAATATGTGTAAAACAATTAACCAAAAACTTAACTAATTCTCAACCTAAGCACCCTTTATATATGATGAGCAAACTTGATGTAATTAGGACAACGGCAAGGATTGCGCCACGTGTCCCTCATCCAACGGCTGGATAAAGGCTTCACATTTTACACACCTAAAGTTAGTTTGTAAGCTTGTTCCATTTTCAAACTTTATAACACCATTTTCAAACTCCACCTAAAATATCTTGGAAGCTTGCAATTATGGTGGTGGTGGTGAGTGAATGTAAATTGGATTCGACACTGCCGTTGCTGTTGAGGATTCAGAGAATGGAGAGGACTCAAATGATGATTCGGATGAGACGACTGATTAGTGTTTCTTTGTTTTTACCCCTTGTTGCGTGACAAAAAGCGTGAGTAGGATTTGGATTTACTTATTTTATCATTTGCTTTTTCTCAAAACTCTGTACATATTTATTTGATTAGTTTTGAGTTTATCCTACTGATTCTTAATTTATAAGTGTACTGACTTGAATAGTTTCTGATTTCTATATGTTATGATGTTTCTGTGTTTTATATCCGTTTATTTCCCTTGTATTTCATTGCTATTTTTGTTTGTTGTTTGAGGTAATCAGATATTGCTCTTCAAGTGCTTCAAGACCTTCTTATGAGAGTTGGGGATTAGATCAAGTTTAATTATAATCTGTCTCTGTCTTTATATATGGTTGACAGCAGAAACTTTTTTATTTTATTTTATTTTTTGTTTACTTTTATCACAGAAAGCTAAATGAGAAGCTTGTTGGGTTTTATGTATTTGTAATATCCCATATCAAAATTAGTCCAGTTAAATTGTAATGCGTATCAATATCTTTGGACAAGCTATTGAAGTTCCGAATTTGAAGTTCGTTTGAAGTCTGTTCGAAAATCGTTTGAACGATTCTTCTAGTGGACTTCGCATTCGAAGTTCATTCTAACGAGTCTTTCAGTGTATACGGAGTTCGAAGTACGTTCAAACGAGAATGCGATATCAGAAAAAATAAGTGTGTATTGTCTTATTTTGGGATTTGGAAATCGTAACCTATATAAGGTTTACCAAAATCATTTTTCATTCTTAACCAAAACCTAAATGCGGTTTTTATATTTTGACTTTCCATTTTATTGAGAATTCACTATTGAAGACCCAAATCTCTTATTTATGTCTTCCTTCTTGTGAAGCCCTCTTTGTTAACCATCGAAGTGAAACACTAAACCTTATCAAACCATAACCTTCAGAGTCTTAAGGTGGAAATTGATCATCGAAGAGTCTGATTAAAGCGAGTTTGCTATTAAATTCACTACAAAGATTTTGGAGTTGCTGGAGAAAGCTACTTGGTGCGAGTCCAATAGGTTTCTTGAATTATTACAATTTGGATAATATGTTGGTAAGATTTTCCTTAATTTTCCGTAGGATCTTCATAATGAATTTTGACAGTAGCCTATATTGAGAGTAATATTTCTCTTTGGAGAATTTTTCACTTCATAAATAAAACTGGAATTTATTTGTTTATATTTTATTCTTATTTTTGCACTTTAATTTCTACTTAAATTATGAGTTTGGTTTGTTTTATTGTTTACAATAATTGAAGTACACAGATAAAAACTAATGAATTACGTATAACGTATGAAAATTCGGTGTTGATGGAGTACTCAATAGGAGTAATTGGTATTATTCTAAATAAATTTTATTAAAAAAATCATAGAATGACCCACATCTTTACCAGGCTAGCTAGTTATTTAAATTTGTTTATTCTTATTTATAATCATCATCAGAAGTTTAATGAAACAATGAGATCCTTTAGTCTATGTGCAATGTCCACGACATCTGAAGGCAAAGCTCCACCAAGGTATTAGTTTGACACTCAGAATAAAACTTAACACCAGAGTCACCCATAGTGGATTCAATTAATTAGAGGTTCATTGAATGAAGTTATATTATTTGTATTTAGGCACGACGAGATATATAGATACCCTTTTATGCTATGCTAAATCCATCCTTCATATAATATTTTGTAGCACCGAAAAGGAGATCAAATTATATGCACTTAGTTCTCTGCGCGTTCGGAGACAAAAATGTTAAATTAAACGGTTTCTATAATATATATATATATATACACGTACATGTTGTCTTTCTTTGATAAATTGATTCCACCTACATAATCACATGCCTAGAATCTCCCTCATAAAATCAATTAATTAAAAGAAGGGCTTCAAATGCTTAGACGTTTTTTTTTTTATTAATTATTTGTCGTTAAATTATATAATTAAGGAAACCTCACTTGCTGCCATTGTATTGTACCAACAAATAAGCTAGAAACACTAGCAAGAGGTTGAACTAGAGAGATGCCATTTTGGGTCCCAAAGGGTATGGGATTAACCCTAGAGGAGGAACAGCTCAAGTGTTATCTGAAAAAATACGCCACTGACAATGGCGGTAAGTTAAGGTGGAACGAAATCAAGGTAGCATTAAAAAACATAGGGCTGCATTTCAGCGGATTCAGAGCCAAACGTGCAATACGCCTTGCCGATGTAAATGGAGATGGATACATTGATGATGAAGAGATGAATGAGATTGTCATATATGCTGTTAAATGGGGGTTATCCAACAGTAAGCTCCAGTTTTTAACTTTTATATAAGACACTTTTTAGTGTAGAGTTTAGTGAGCTTATATAAGTTGGTTTATAAACTCCGCACCAAACACATAGATAATGCTAATTTATAAATTAACTTATACTCAGAAAATTATAATTTCACAACATGAGATTATTTTTCTACACTAACGTATACTTTATATTTTATTTCATAACTTATAAATTAGCTTAAACTCTCAGTACAATACTCTCTACCAAACTCAGAATAAATTTCAGTTGAGGGAAATGTCACATGAAACATGCATGGATTTTGCTGATAATAGTGTCCTATGCTGTTTTGTTTTCAGGGATTGGAAGAGAAAGGAACTGCTCGAGATAGTGAATGGCTTGACTGCTGTGCTGCGTGAGCCACAACATCATTCGATATTGAACTGTTCAACTTGTACTCCAATTGTTCGTTGCTTCTTTGTGTAAAATGATTTCTTTATGAATACCCCGCTTTCTAAGGGCGCAATTAGATAATACATGCTTTTCAACCAAATTTAGATTTAAACTCGTCATTACGATTTATAAGAGGTTTATATAGCAAATAGAGGGAGTAGCTGATGAGCGACCAATATGCATTCATTTCCCGCCCCTATAGCTTGATGTTTTGTAAGTTATTCCGAATTTTATGAGCACTTTGATGTGTTTTGGGTTCGTTTTGCAAGTAAAAATAATATCGAGACTCGATGAAATAAACGAGAGAAGAAAACGACAAAATTCGGAGCAATTTGGGGCAAATTCGGAGTCAAAACGAGCGTCTCGATGTTGGATTGCGCGTCGAGACGCGCGGATGCAAAAAATTAAATCAGAGGTTTGAGTGTGTGGCGAGTCGCGACGCGCCGGTGAAGATCCAAGCTCGCATTGCGATACGAGACGACGCGAGTCGCGACGCAAATATGTATCCAGACTCGTCCAGACTCGATTTTTAGCAAGAAACACCCCGGACCTCCTATATAAACAACAACTCGTCCCAAATCCTAAAGGAGAGTTTCATAACCTAATTTTACAGAGTGGTTTTTGAGGGAGAAGACATAACACATCAAGGGAGCACAACACAGAAACTCAACAGCAAGAAGTGAAAGACTGGCTATCTCGACAAAGATTATTCTTTCCTTTACTTCCTTAATGTTTTGTTTATCACTGAATATTTATTTACAGTTTCTAATCATGTGTAGTAACTAAACCTCTAATCCGGGGTTGTGATGAAACCCGTATTTATAAACTTATAAATTGATTTTCTTATATTTTTTGTGATGTTTTGGTTTATTTAATGAATCTTATGCTTAATGCTTCCTGTTGTCTGATCACCAATAGGATTGATGTGGTAAAGTTAGATGAACTTGACAAAGGAATTGTAGGTTTAGCCTTAGATTCAATAGCACACGATCTCATCTTAGGGATTTCCCTTCAGGATAGTGTTGGGATATATGCCCTAAAGCATCATGTAATGTAAACAGTATTATATTTCATAAAATAAAATGATGCATTATTCTTTATCAAAGTGTTTGTTTAATATCAAATATTGTATATTATCATGTTTACCCTAAATTACTCATGTGCCTTCAAGCTTAGTGTATGAGTGTCATACACAAAAGGATTTAAGTCTGAAGTTAGTAATCTAAAATAGTCCATAGAGAGCAAACAAAGCGGGTACTTTGTTTGTGGTTTATCTATAGTTGTGGTCCATTTTATAATTGTATGGCGACCTTGATCCGGGATCATCCATGTGGAGACATGAGAATGGAGGCACCTTGTATGATGTGATCATATAGGACTGGACACAGATAGAAATAAATTTCTTATAATATCCGTTAAATAAAGAAATTCATTTCGATATACCAGATGATCATATATGGATTGATCTTATTCCTGAGTGTACTATGAACTCCTGCATGGCAGGCTATGTCTTTTGATTTACAAGGGTGTGGTTGGTGTAGCAATCCCCACCAATAGCTACCTACTTTGGGTAATGGTTTGGTGTATAGTTGGAAACGTTTTACGTAGATATGAAGTTCACTCCTTCTTGCAAGAAGTATATGAGTATCTTTCTTAAGGGTTGATTACTTGAACGGTTAGAGCGCTCAAGTCTTTCTATTACGAATAGAAAGATTAACATTCATAATAGTTATGAATAAATCGTTCATTAGAGAATCAATAGTACTTAAGGTAAAAATAATTAGAGGGGTATAACGAATATTATGACCCGGCTCTAATTATGAGATACTCATGAAGAGCTAATCCGTATGTAATGACTATATCGATGGACACCGATGTGGTTCAGCTTAATTATCTATATGCGGCAACGAGAGTGCAGCTTCAGGTTTTTAGTGGAATAACCAGGAGTTAATAATTCGGAATATTTAATTAATAGCTTAATTAATTTTCTGAGATTATTGGAGCTCGGAACCATAAGTCCATTTGGTCCCTGTGCTAGCTCGATCTATTATAGCAGATTAAATATAATTGGATAGTCCAATTATGTACTCACATATGTATATATATTATGAATATGATTAATAATATTATATTGTCACACTTGAAACTATATGTTAAAATTTAATATATGGTTTTAATAATTATATGATAATTATTAAATACATGTCATTTAATTATATATGATATAATTAACTAAAGGTTAAATTTATAATTCCAAATTTGGATTTTGGAAACCCTTGAAATAAATTTGGAAGTTACACCTTTTAAAAGGTGTTAACCTTTTATTTTATAACACCTTTTTAGTTATGGAAAGTAAATATCGTTGTTACAAAATCTTTTGATTTTCACATGTGTTGGCCGAATTTTGCAAGGGGTAAAGGGGAAGGGTTTTCATTTATTTTGAAAACAATAACCCTAAGTAAAAAAGGAAAATATGATTTTCTTTTGTCTAACCTAATTCATTTTACAACCCTAGACACCTTTCTTGTTCTTCAAACTCTCTCAAGTGTTGAGAAAACAAGAGTAAGAACAAAGAAAAATCAAAAGAAAAAATTACTTGTGTGATTTGTAATCTCTAAAAGATTTAGAGATTGATATTGTGAGTCTAGCCCACACTAGTATATGTTAGTGACGAGATATAATTTGGAATTCCTTTTGGTGTTGAACTAAAATCCACCTCATTCCCTTTCCTTAAACCCACAACAGTGAGCATAGTTTTTGCTCACTGCCGCGCACACTGTTGGTGAAACGGGACTCGGTTTGTTTTGTTTTTTAATCCAGAATTTTTGGGGAAAACATAGGGTGATTTTGGGGCTGTGTTGGGACTGGTTTTGAGGGAAAAATCAGATCTGAAATAGAAAATTGATTCACACAAATATGGGTTGTTTGAGTAGTGAACTAGGCGCGAATTGGGTCCAAAACAGTCCAGTTTTTGTGCCGCTGTTCAGGGTTGTTTCAGGGCTAATATTTTGTCTAAAACTGAAGTAAAACTTCAGCCTTGGTGTTATTAACTTTCGGCCAAGAGGAGAGAGGCAGAAAAAATTTCTAGTCCGATCCCGGATGCCTAACGTGTTTCCGCTGCTCTAGGAAATTGGTTCATACATATAGAAATATACGTATAGGGCGGTGTAGCCATAATTGGAACTTGTTCTTAATGAATTCAGGGTGATTTAGTTAACATAGAAATATAGTTAATTAAGTTACTTTAGATATTTAGACTCGACCATCGAAAAAGGCTTGTGGATATCTTAATGTTTTAGGTTAATAAGCCAATATATTACACAAATATAAGACAACTAATTCATCTTTATAATAATACTGGGTGGATTCACAACCCTGGATGTTTTCTCTCATTGATTGTCACTATATATTTCTAAAGTTATATCTATTTGCATTACCCTTAGTTCAAACTTAATTTAAAATTACATTTAATTTTAATTAGATACTCGTAGGTAATTAGTCTTAACAATTAGTAACGTAGGTGATAAGTCCTCGTAGGATCGATAACTTTTATACTACTTGAGCGATACGTGCAATTGCATAACGTGTGAAAATCGTGATCAAGTTTTTGGCGTCGTTGCCGAAGACTTATTATAACCTTTATTATTAATTTTAGGCCTAAGTACTTTACTTGTATCTAGTCATTTTTTTTTATTTTCTCACTTTAGTTCTAAGTAAGGTTCTCTTGCTACTACATGAGACGAAGTAGAAGTTGTGAAATCATTCAGCTTAACCCATAAATCGAAATCCCTCTGACAGTTGAGAATGGATAGATGAGAAGATCAAGAGGCACAACTCAACATGAACAATCAAGAACCTGAACCCTTAGAAGAAGCACCACCAATTCCCATTCGGGATAAGACAATCTATGTGGTTGATCGTTTCATCTCTTGCATCGTCCTGCCACCCCTACCTGCAAACACGTGTGACATCAAGACATACATTCGGATGATTCAACAATCGGTACAATTTGGGGGTGGCGCACTTGAAGATCCAAATGTCCACATCAACAGCTTCTTGGAAGTGTGTGACATGTTTAATTATAACCGAGAGGCAGAAGAAGCAACGCGCTTGTGTGTTTTTCCATACTCCTTAAGAGATAGAGGGAATAGATGACAAATTCACTACCAGCAGGGTCTATCAGAACTTGGACAGACTTGGCAATAAAATTCCTCGCAAAATACTTTCCCCCAACTAAGACTGCAAAATTAAGAAATGATATCACATCCTTCATGTAGTATGACTCTGAAACATTTTACGAGGCATGAGAGAGGTACAAGGACCTGCTACGAAAGTGCCCCATCATGAGCTTGCTAAATGGCTGAAAGTACAAACTTTCTACAATGGGCTTAGTGGGATGATGAAATCCATAGTGGATGCAGCCGCATGAGGTGCACTAACAGGAAAAGGGGAACGCCAAACATGAGACTTATTAGAAGAAATGACTAACAATAATTCTTTATGGCCAACAGATAGAAATATGCCCCAACGAGTAGCAGACGTACACGAGGTCGGGCTCAATCCAGTTGTTATTGCCAAACTCGACCAAATTTGCAAATACTCAGAAGTTTTGAGTATGCAAGCTCTGAATAATACCAGTGCCATAAGCGTAGGCTATATGGGAGGATAGAATGGGGAACAACACACTCAATATGGCGAATCTGTCAACTATGTGAACAACTTCAACAAGCCAGGCCACAACCTCTATTCAAACAACTACAATCCTGGCTAGAAAGACCACCATAACTTTGCATGGAATAATACTTTTGGACATGGATCACAAGAAGAGAATAATTCTCCCCTGGATTCCAACCGCATAACAAAAGACATGGGTATGGGAAGAAGCCAGGAATGAAGGACTTGTTTGCCGAGATGCTCAAAAAGCAAGAAGCCAGATATGACACCTTATTTCAGAGTCAAGCAGCATCCTTGAAGACACTGGAGAGGCAACTAGGACATTTGGCAAGTGATCAGCACTACAGATTATTAGGCGCTCTCCCGAGCGATACAAAACTTAATCCTAGGGGCCAAAATAATGAGCCTTACAAGGCTATCACATTGAAGAGTGGGACTGTCATTGATAAGGATATTGGGATGCAGCAACTGAAAGAGAATGAGGCAGAGCCTACCAAAGAAAAGAGGAGAAATGAAGGAAATACCAAAAAGGCAAGCCCTACAGATTATCCACCTCATCCATTCCCTCAGCGTTTACAGAAGCACAAGCTAGATAAGAAATTCTCAAGATTCTTAGAGATCTTTAAAAAATGCATATCAACATTCCTTTCATTGAGGCATTAGAGCAAATGCCCAGCGATGTGAAGTTTTTGAAAGACATCATGTCAAAGAAGAGAAAGATGAGCGAGTTTGAAACTGTGGCCGTCACCGAGGAATGTAGTGCTATCTTACAGAATAAGCTGCCACCAAAGCTGAAGGATCCAAGTAGCTTTACCATACCATGCACTATTGGAAACCAGTACTTTGATAAGGCATTGTGCGATTTGGGTGCGAGCATCAACCTAATGTCGCTGTCTATTTACCAAAAAATGGGTTTGGGAGAAGCAAGACCAACGACTGTTACACTACAGATATCAGATAGATCTCTCACATACCCTCGAGGCGAAATAGAGGATGTGCTGGTAAAAATGGACAAGTTCATCTTTCCCGCGGACTTCATAGTTTTAGACATGGAGGAAAACAGTGAAGTTCCTATTATCTTCGGATGACCCTTCTTAACAATAGACAGAACATTGATCGACCTGCAGCAATGTGAGATGACTATGCGAGTGCAAGATCAAGAGGTGACTTTTCATGTCTTCAAAGCCATGTCATGCTCGCAAGATGATGAAGAATGCCACATGATAGACAGAATTGGTAATGAAAGTCCAGAATGGGTCAACATGGATTACCATAATGATAGTTCTAAAATGAAGCCACTGCAAACATTGAGTGTAAACAAAAGAACTGATGAGTTGCATATGTATGTTGGCGAACCGCCACCACCTATGAGAATTGATCCGTGGATAGAGATATTTACTGAACCGTTGATAGATCATAGGGGACAGTATATAGACAGAACACTGCCGCAAGACACTAAGTTATTGTCATCCTGTGGGCAACAAATGAGTGAGCATTGGGCAGTCTTATCTCGATAAACTAAGCATATAAAGGAACCACCATGACCAATTAGGTGGTTATGTCTAGCTGAAGAGGTTCAACTTAGCGCTAGCAGGGATGCAACCCACGTAATTATTTTTAGTTTCATTATTTTATTTAATTAGTTTACTTATTTATTTTTATTTTTATTTTTTTGTGTTATTTTTGTGTTTAATAATATTGCATGTGTAATATACTGACACAACCCATCCAGTTCCCGAAGCCAGAGTCTGCCCAAAAATTGAACTAGAAGCACGTTGAGCTACTACCTGTGGCGTCGTGACGCGGGACCTATAGGCGATGGAGAATGGTACACCCCATGCACGGTAGTGTTGTTCCTCTCTCTTGTTCTTTCCACTTATTTTACATCGAGGGTAATGCAAATTTAAATTTGGGGGTGTGTGTATTATAATGATTGTTGGACAGTTGGATAATTATGACCCATAACATCATTATTTGTAAAAGACATTATATTTTTGTACAAATTAACTATGTGACAAAGGAAATTGCTATTTTATCATTTTGTAATTAGATTACTTGGATAGATAAATGATAAAAGTCATTATGATTAGTTCCGGATTAATAAGATATGAGACAATATTAATCCACAAACGGTTTAATCATTAAATATCCATAGTCGCAGTATTATCGAGACTGGACATCGATAATGCGGAATAAACTAGTATTGCACTTGTGCGCGTTATGGAAGCTTAACAGTATAGTTCTCATATATTTAAGTATTGGATACTTATGCAAGTGTGATAGGAGGTTCTGTTAGCCGTTGGACCTGGAACAGCTTCGCTCTAGATAGACCCCTCGGAATCCCATTGGTAGTATGACTATGTGTCTATGGGAATCCGAATCAGGGTAGGTGTATGTGGTCTTAACCTGAGACTTGCATCGCTAATACTTACGACAATCAGTACGCTTTGGTTTTGGTCATCCGGAGCTTTAACAGGTTCTATGTACGCCTCTTCTGGGTTTATTGAGAATCGTAGTGTATTGGGTGTGATGTCAAGATGGAAGTATCACTTCAGTCATATGGAGACGATGATCACGTAGGGATACAGAACTAGTACTCTTAAATGCTGCAGCTATCGAGATAGTATAACTAGGTCATGATTATCCGATTACAGAGACTAGTTGATGATGATTTGATATATGCTTCGTACGAGGCAGACATAATTCCAGCCCTAGGCCTAACATGTGACATCCGATACTGGATCTCAATATGCAATACATAGTATGCTATGCCTGATAGAGATTATATATTCCTTGTTGAATATTTCTAGAGAATTGGGTAGGCACGGTGCTTTGCTAGAAGCCAACCATGTCTTGTAAATCGGTAAGAACGTGGTACGGGGTACGCACGTGTTCAGATGGTCCAATGACCGTATTTACTGCCAACATATCTAGGAATCTCTTGGGTCGCTTCCCAAAGATTCACCGATGATATTTGACTCGAACATAATTAATCTAGGATTAATTATGAGAGAGAGAAAATTAATCTAGGATTAATTTCGGCAAGAATTTATCTGGGATAAAATTTGAATAGAAGAGAGAACGCGATTAATTTGGAATTAATCGATTAAATAATATATTGGATATATTAATTGAAATTGGATTTCAATGCGGAATTAAAATTGGATTTTAATTCTGGCAAACGAATTAATTTGGAATTAATTCGTAAGCGACTTTCGTAATAATTTTGCTAGGCATTATTATTTAATTAAATTAGATTTAATTACGTCGTGACGAAAAATTCGTTTAATCATATTAAACGAACTCGAGCCCGAAGTGTGTTGAGCAAGCCAACTTGAATTTTGAATTTAAGTGGTGGGGCCCACTAACTTACATCAATTGTCAACTAGTTGATGGAAGTAGTTGGGAGCTTTTAATGCAACTTCTTCCAATACACTTTGTGTAGCTTTTTGGAAAAAGCATATAAACGTTTTGAAAGTAAATTTTGTGTATTAGTTTTTGGAAAACAAAATAACAAAAATACTCTCTCTTCCTTTCTTCCTCTTTGCCGTGAGCTTGGGTTCTCTTCTCCATTGATTTTGCTTTAAAAATCAAGCAAGTTAGCACTTAAGGAGTCTTGTAAGGTGATAGGGAAACTCACCCTTGGGTTGGAAACACTCAACATAAAGCTTGGAGCTTCCAACATACAAAGAATTTTTGAACTCACGCATCCGATCAATGTAAGTTTTTTCCACAACTCACTTGATCATTCACACACGATATCATGACTTAGATACCTTTGGCATGTCTAGGACACTAACAATGGTATCATGAGCCATATCTAAGCATGATTGAGTTTAGGGTTTATGGACTTTATTTGGAGATTTTGTGTTTGGAGTATGTATTTTTCCAAATTGGTTGTTTGGTTGTGTTTTGATGATGATGAATTGGATTTGTGCATCATAAGATTTGAATAAATTGTTTGGATAAAAAATTCTTAAAATTCTTAGCATGGCCGAAAATTGACCCTAGCATTTTCATGGTGATTTTTTGATTTTAGACAATTGGATGAGTTTAAAGCATGAAATGAATATTAATTGTTGGTTTAATTGGATTGAAATCAAAATTGAATGTTATTTCATGACATTGCCGTGAGCTATAGCATGTTGGAATAGATTGATTTTGCTTCTTAATTTGATTAATTAATATTTTGGAAATATTTGATTAATAGATTAATTGTGTTAATTACACTTTAATTGAAATTAATGTGATATTTGGAATATTATGTTAATATAAATTAGTCTTTAAAATTGGATTGGGCTAATTTGTTATATTTGGGCTAATGGGCTTGGTTGGGCCAAATTTGGTTTTGGACAATTGGGTTGGATCCAATTGGGCCTAAAACCATTTCCATAAAGTCCAAATATGACTTTTGGGCCTTAATAATTTAATTGGGGCATAATGAGCCTAAATTGATTTTTGGCATAAAGTGATTCCTAATTGGGTCTTGGTTATTGGATTGGATCCATAATGGCCAAAGCCCACGTCTAAAGAATTAATTGAAAGCCCATTGGACTTTAATTAAATAGGCATTGGATGCTAATTGAGCCTTTGAGACCCAATTGGATTGGATTTTGAATCCAAGTCTTTAAGGCACATAAATAAGTATAATTATTTAATTTGAAATTAAATTCGAATTAGTATTGGATACAATTTAAATTGGATTTAAAATTGTAGTTCGATATAATTCAAGAATACGTACTTTGAGTATTTATTCTTAAACGAGTTGGACTCGCGCAAATCAAATCGTTGTATGAACATTGGATGGTCATTAATTCAAAGATTAATTAATTGGATTAGATTGATTAAACAACATGTTTTGTGTGAATACTTGGATGTATTTGTATGAATAATGTATATCAGATGGATATTAGTCGGGTGGAGCAATTTTGAAAATTGTTGTAATAAATTTGGAATTTATTAAATTGGACCTGCGTGTCCAGCCTATCATCTATTTACTTTTTGTATTTCTCTTCTCACCAATTCCCCTAAATGTAAATAAGGTTTCTTTATGTATTATGTAATTGGGTAGAAGTATGTATAATGCTAGCAAGAGAGAGGAAATAGAGAGATTTGTTCTAGGAACAAATTGTGTTATATATCCATCCGCATATCATTATTAATTTATTCGCGCCTTATTATGATGTTAGAATGCATGTTTAAGGGTGTATAATGAGACCTAATCAAAGATAATAAATTGGATGCCAATTTACGAAAAAACCCTCACTTTAATATTAAGCGTTTTCCTTCCATTGAGTGGTTCTTTCTCAAGATCCAAGATTGACTTTGATTTGTTGGCCAAAGTCAATATCATTGTCAATCGCGGATGTTTTTGAACCACGAAGGCTTTGATATATATCGCATGTCTTGGGCAGTTGTGACTTGTTGGCCAAAGTCAATGTCACTTATTGTTCATCGACGTGGATTACGAATCTTTCCCACTGTCAATGGGTCGCGCTTAACTGGAATCATTAAGTTTGTTGAGTCAAAGCCAAGGCTTAGTTGATTCAGAGGAAAAGGTTAGGAAATATATGTTGGATATATATCTTAGACTTGGAGGTTCACCTACCGGATCTAGGAATTGGATGAGATACAATTGATCTTAGAGATCTACCTAGTTAAGTTTCATACAGCTTGTTGGCCAAAGTCAAGGTTGTGTGTTATTTAATGGGATCCTAGCCCACTAGGAAACTAGGTTTCCCGAGTACTCAACAGAGGGTTAGAGGCTAACCGAAAAATAGTGGGAGGCCATTATTAGATTTGCAATTTCGTTCAATACTTGCCAAATAAGCGCTTTTAAATTATTTTCGTCATTATATATTTATATTAGTTGGACTAATATTTTATTGTTTTTATTGAACAGTTGGACTGTACTATTATAACTTCATTTGTAGTTGATTATATAGTCGGACTATAGTAATCATTACATTTGATTGTACCCGATATCATTGATTGGATAGTTGGATTATTGCAATCAAGATGACTGGAAAGATTAGCGTTAGAGACATCGTCATGGGCGATAATATCTTTAACGGCGCGAATTTTCCAGATTGGGTGATGAATCTCAGGATTGTCCTAGGAACCGAGAAGTTACTCTATGTTATAGATAGACCTTTCGGGCCTGAGCCTGGGCATGAACGGGTAGTTGATCATGAGCTTTGGAAGACTCATAGTGATGACAACTCAACTGCTCAATCTGTCATGCTTGCCGCAATGACCTTTTAATTTCATTGTCAAAACAAGGGATTGGATCCCTACAACATGATGTTGAAATTGAATGACCTTCATAAATCTAATCTTAGATCTCAGAAGTATCAATTACAAAAGAAGCTCTTTCACTCACGTATGTCAGAGGGTACATCTGTCGAGCACTATGTTGTTGGAATGTATGCCCTAGAGCTACATGTGATGTAAACGGTCTTATATGTTTTGAAACAAAACGATGCATTATTCATTTATCAAAATGTTTGTTTTATTTTCGCGTATTATAAATCATCTTGAATACCCTAGATTACTTATGTGCCTTCAGACTTAGTGTATGAGTGTCATACACAAGAGGATTTAAGTCTGAAGTTAGTAATCTTAAATAGTCCATAGAAAGCAAAGAAAATGGGTACTTTTGTTTGTGGTTTATCTATAGCTGCGGTCCATTCTATATTTGTATGGCGATCTTGATCCGGATCGTCCATGTAGAGACATGAGAATAGAGGCACCTTGTATGATGTGATCATATAGGACTGAACCCAGATGGAAATGACATTCTTATAATAACCGTTAAACTAAGAAAGTCATTTCGATCTACTAGATAGTCATATATGGATTGATCTTGAACCTGAGTGTACTACGAACTCCTGCATGGCAGGCTATGTCCTTTGACTTACAAAGATGAGGTTGGTGTAGCGTCCCGACCAATAGCTACGTACTTCGGGGGCATAGTCTGTTGTGTAGCTGGGAACGTTTTACATAGATATGGAGTTCACTCCTTCTTGCGTGAAGTAGAGGAGTATCTTTCTTAATGGTTGATTCGGTACTTGAACGATTAGAGCGCTCAAGTCTTTCTATTACGAATAGAAAGATTAAAATTCATAATGGTTATGAATAAATCGTTCATTAAAGAATCAATGGTACTTAAGGTAAAAATAATTAGAGGGGTATAACGGACATTGTGACCTGACTCTAATTACGAGATACTCGTGAAGGGTCAATTCATTTGTAATGAATATATTGATGGACACCGACTTGGTTCGGCTTAATATATCATCTACGGTAACGAGAGTGCATCTTCAGGTTCTTAGTGGAATAACCAGAAGTTAATAATTCGAAATATTTAATTAAGAGCTTAATTAATATTTCGAGATTATTGGAGCTCGAAACCGTAGGTCCATTTGGTCCTCGTGCTAGCTCAATATACTATAGCGGATTTAGTATAATTGGATAGTCCAATTATATACTCACATATGTATAAATATTATTAATATGATTAATAATATTATATGTCACACTTGATACTATATATTAAAAGGTTAAAATATAGTTTTAATAATTATATGATAATTATTAATTACATGTTATTAAATTATATTATATTAGTAATTTATAAATATGATATTTGAAAGGTTTTTGAATGGTTTAAGTAATTGCACTTTATGAAAGACAATACATATTTTTATTTTTGTAACATATCATTTATTATAGTAATAAAAGTGGATGTTACAAAATTAAAAGAAATTTAACCCACTACAAGAAAAAAGGCTTTTACTGATACTAAATTAGTGTCAGTAAAGGGTTTTACTGACACTATATAAATGTGTCAGTGTTGCCGCAGCCAGAAATCACTGACACTAGTTTCTAGTGTCAGTGATTCTTAGTGTCAGTAAACGTTAATACTGTAGTATCAGAAAATTATTGACACTATGGTATCAGTAATCTCTCACACTATTTTAGTGTCAGTAAATTATTGACACTATATCATCAGTATTTAGTGATACTATAGTGTCAGTAAATTTTGTTACTGCAGTATCAGTATATCGCATATATTGATTTTTAGTGTCAGTAATTATTGTTACTATAGTATCAATATCCGTCAATATCTTTTAAAATTTAAAAATCGTATTATTTCACAATTATATTTCTTATTTTTTGTAATAAATAATATAAAATAGATATATATATATATATATATATATATATATATACCAACTCAATGAAATAAAAAACTAAAAAAATTACATTTATATAAAATTCGCAATATAATAGATTAATCGTATTAATCAATTCAACAGTATCACATGATGAATACAAAAACTCCATAGACAATCTTTAAATTAACATATATATATTTCAAAAACTACTCTTAAAGTCCCATCAAAATGTCATGCCCCCACCAAAATTCATGATACTTGTTGAGAAGCCTGCAACAATCCCCCAACAATATGATATCTGGCACAAAATCTGAAATTATAAACCAAATGTTAAGAATTAGATGGACTTCCAAAAAAAATCGATATCTTCATAAATAAAAACATTAAATACATCCAAATAAAAATACAAAATATAACCCTAATCTAATTTTTGTCACATAAAGCACTTATTGACAATAACCATACCAACAACCTAAGAGCATGCATATAAAAAACCAAATGGCATCCATAATAACAAGTTGTATCTTTCATACCGCTACATAATCCACCAAAACAAACAAATCAATAACACACCACACACACACACACACATTATAATAATATCAAACCGATATTATTATAATGGTATTCAGTTCATGAATGTAAATACAATAGTAATAAAGTCAAAAATTCAAGATTATGAAGGCACTACAAAATGAAGCTTCAGCACTAGCAAGTGGAGCTCCAAGTGGCCTAATGACACTAAACACAACATCAGGAAAGTCTTTGGTGATTGCATGGTTTACCCAAAGCAAGCAAGCTGACATTTGCCCGGGATTCCAGTCAGCCAATAATAAGCACTTATCAATTATTCACATTCCTGTATCAGGTCTAAATCCCATATTTAGGTGGAGAGAGAAATATTGTTTACCCTGGTAAGTCAATATTATCCTCTACTAAAGAGGTTTCCAAAAAATAATGACCACATCATACACAACACAATCATATGGAGAAAAGCAAAGCAAACAAGCTTTTCTTAGTGGCGTCTAATCCTCCATGATTTCTCATAGAAGTCACTTTAGGAAACATCCAGAAATCTTGTGAAACTTTAATACCTATGGGACACAAGACGCTTTGAAAACATACTTTGGTTGCGAAAGAAATCTTGCAAGGGGCAAGAGCTTGCTTGGGTCAATGTAGAACTTATCACCGAGCGAATATGAAGTTGCAACAATCCCTTCCATCATTTTGACAGAAAAATACTACGTGTGTAGAAAAAAACTCAATCAAAATAGATATTACAACAAATTATCATCACAAAAACCAACAAGAGTACTCAATCAAAATAGATATTACAAAAAATTATATTAATGAAAACCAACAAAAGTACTCACAGATTCATTAATGGGACCAAAGATTTCATCAACTTTTCCTATCTGGGTCTTGTTTTGCAGATAGATTGGAGCATTAAAGAATGGTATTTTCTCATTGGTGAGCTTCGTCACAGCATCACCTTCGCAAGCATGAAGAAAAGAAGATACCTCTACAAACAACAACAAGAAGAAGAATAGTTATAACAAAATAATCAAAAACAATATTCAAGCATTTTGAAAGCAATTACATTACAAGCAAAATTTCCATTACTTTTTAACCTTTCAAAACAATAAAAACACTTCCAGGTTATTGACCAAAATCAGGTCTTTATAACTTGTTTCTCTTCAGTTTAATAAACCCATCATTTTTTTTCCTCCATTTTCGAAACTCACAATATCACAAACACCCAAAAGAAGCAAAAAAAAATTTAACATTTTTCCCTCTATTTTCTCAGCAACCAAACAAGAAAATACAGCAAAAGAAAAGGAAAAAAAAAAAACACAAACCAACAACTTCGGCAGGAGGTCCCTCATCACGGAAACCACCACCACCGCGGCCGCCTCCACAAAACGGCCGCCTCCACCAAAACGGCCGCCACCTCGTCCACCGCGGCCGCCGTCTCTTCCTCCCCTGAAACCGCCTCCTCCTCTCGGGGGTCTCATTTTTTTATCTGTGTTTTGGTTGATTTTAGGAGAAGACTTCAATGGAAGCAGTGTTACTGCGAGTTTGTGACTGTTAGAAGACTTTTGAGCTTAGGGTTTTAATTTAGGGTTTTGAAGTGGGTCATTCGTTGCTAAATGACCATAATATCCCCTGCTTTTCAATCCACCCATTTTTTTTTAAATTTTAAATTTTAATTGCATAAAAAACATTTGCATGTATGGACTCTTAACAGGACTTGAAGCTTTTGAAGGTTGATAATCGAAGTTTGAACTGCTTACTGCTTACAGAGGACTGAGAGAGACCGACTAACGAGAGTAAAAATTGAAGCCATTGAAGGTTGATAATTGATAGGATGTACTGGATTTTGTTTAGATTTTAGAAATTACAAATGAGAGATTCATATTTGAGAGTAAAGAAGGGGGAAACAAAGGCTGCGCGATGAAAAAAAAGGTGGGAATGAGAGGAACCCTAAATTACTAAGATTGATTTGGTAACTACGGTTCAGGTTTTGACCCGACAAATACATATATATTTTTATAAACCGCGGTTTAAGGAACAAAAGTCACGGTTTGGCCCAGTGGTAAAGCCTTACAATAAAAAAAAAATTTATATCAATGGTTACAATTTCGAGTCCCAGCAGACTTAAGGAAATAATTTTTTTTTTAATTTTTTTACTGATACTAAGGTATCATTAATTACGGACACTAAATTTACTGATACTCTAGTGTCAGTAATATATGCGAAAAACGTCACTTCCGCGAGGTGTTGGTTCGACTCCAGACGACTACGCGTTTTTTTTTTTTTTTATTTCTTACTGATACTATTGTAATAGTAATTACTGACACTAAAATCGCTGATACCATAGTGTCAGTAATTATTGATATTTAAGTGAAAAACACGGAAATAGGCCCATTTACACGTCGTTTCTGACACTTTTAGCCTAGTGTCACTAACCTTAGTGTCAGTAAAGGCCTTTTTTCTTGTAGTGACCCTTTGGCCGAATTGTTGACTAATTGGGAGGGGAAAGGATTTGTTAATTTTGGAAATTAATAAACCTAAGTATAAAAAGAAAAACTTGTTTTTCTTTTGGAGAGATCCCTCATTCAAGAAATCATAGCCTCCTTCTTCTTCACCATTCTCTCAAAAGTTGAGATACACCATTGAAGAACAAAAAGAAGAAAAACCAAAAATATTATTGTGTGACAAAATCTCTAAATAGTTTAGGGATAATTTTTGTGTGAGTCAAGCCCACACTTGTTTCCGTTGGTTGTGAGACATAGTAAGGAAGATCGAATGGTAGATCCGATCCTATCTGATATCATTCGGCACTATCAACAAACTGGATGCAGGCTTCTCGACAACAAGAATCTTTGATTGAAAGAAACTAGTCAATCTGCGCATGTGGAGCGCTGGTAAGCCTTGCATATTTTTGTTTAGAACAAAATCAAAATAAAAAATACAAAACAAGATGCGCACACTTAATGAAAATGCATAGTGGCTGATGGGATGTTAAAAAAAAGGCATTTGCACAATTGTTGGTTGTCTGCGTGTCAATTACAAATGTGGCTGAAAATGCAATATGCGCATATGATCAAAGCAAATGGACACCTCAAATATATGTGTGTGAGCTGATGTATTGATATTATGACTGGTTGATGACCAAACTGTGGCGCATGATCAACGGTTGATGTGCGTGACTGGTTGATGATGATACATGGGAGACGAACAGCCACAAGCCTGGTGCGTGACTGGTTCTAATGGATCTGGTGTGTGCGTGTGGTTCATGGCTACTACATGGCTCATGCGTGATGAGCATTCGAAAGCAAATATAAATAGGGTTGTTCGTGGCGGTATGGAATATGAATTTTTGGCAGAAAATTCTGGATTAAGAGAAGGAGAGCAGAAAAATTTTCATGGTCGATCCCGGGTGCCTAAGCCACTTCCGCTGCAAGAGGAAAGCGTTTCCTACAATTGGTATCAGAGCGAGGTTGAAAAATGTTCTTAACCATTCTCTTTTTCATTTAAAGTTTTTGTTTTTAATATATTTATATGAGTTATAAATATGATATGCATGTTTAGATGAGTAGGCACAAACAGATCTTTGCAATACAAGAAATCTATCATCCCAAGTCTTCAGAGGGAGTAATTAGTTGCAGCCAATTTAATCATTACACCAGAATGAGAATCTTCTATTTCTATTTTAAGTTTTAAAGTTTAAAATGAAAATATACTAAAATCGAGGCTGAATTTCACAAATCCGAGGTCATCGTTGCGTCTGGAACGGTCGAAAATGGTGGAATAGATACTTCGTTGGTCTAAATCCAACACAGAGGCTGATTTGTAAATTCCTAAAAGTTTTGGGGCAAAACTATAAATTTCAAAACTTCAGGAGGCTAAATGAAATTTTCCAAGCTGCTGACGTAGCAAGTGGGACCAGTTTTGCTGACGTGGCTGACACGTGGCGGATGACGTTGCACTGACGTGGCGGCTGAAGTGTCTGCTGACTGGGCGTTGACGTGTCGCTGACTGGACTGCTGACGTGGCACTGACTAGACTCGTCTTCAACCTTGGTAAGCGCGTGGAGCGCGTGCGTGAGAGTGTCCCTCACTCGCCGGCGCGTGCTGCATCGTCTGGCCTCCGTTTGGTCGCCGGAAAATACCACCGAACTCGTCTCTCCGTGAACTAGCTGATGGTACCCTCAAATTTGATTTTTGACAACTTTCGTCGGAACCGGTTTTCCGAATGGAAGTTCTATTACTCGGTTTTATGACCCCAAAGAAGAACTGAAGCTCATGATATCACTTGTTGTGATTCACCGATCAATTTAGAAAGTATTTTGAGGAAAAAACGAATTGCTTCTATTACTACAAGAATAGATTACAAGTATTACAAAACTTGAATTACAAAACCTCACACTTTCTCTATATACAACACTCTCTTTGGGATGAAGAAAAGTTCACTGGGAATTCCTGCAATTATAGGCAAGCTTGGTACAAAATTTCAAAGGAGTGAACAGTAGTTCCCTGATTTTATGGCAATCACCGAAATGTTTCTTGGCCATTTTCTTCAAATGTCATGGCTCCACCGAAAGTTGTTTGGTCACTTGTTGATAGATGTTTCTGAAGCTGGAATTATGAAGCTTCATGATAGCTTCCTTCAAGCCATGCTCTGCAGCTGGACTTTACACTAATATCTATCATTTGATTAAGAATATTTATGATACAAGAAATTAGATCTTATTTTTATGATAGTGAGTACTGAAACCTGTTAAACAAAAATGATTCATATGTTTGAAAGTTGTTTTTTTTAGAACTTTGAATTTAAAATTAAATTTAAATAGTGATTGTTCATTCGATTTATTCAAAATATGCTATGATTTTATGAAAAAAAGGGTCCCGTCCACTATAAAAAATAATATTTACAATTTGGTATCAAAGCAAGGTTTAAATACAGTAGAAAATACGCAACAGCGTATTAAATACAAATAGAAACCCATGATTTATCAATTCTCAAGGACAAATAGTCCGATTAACTGAAATCAAGCTCAAGTAAGACAATTAGTATACAACAGATTTAGGACTAGATCAGTTATAACCCCAGATGAGATAGAAGTAGAAAATCTCTCTGAGTAATAAGGATGAAAAGAGATTTATATACTTTTCTTAAAGGATTAGAAAATCTAAAAATAAAAAATTTCAAGGATTTTGAAAGCCTGAATAAAAAACTTAAGGTTTTCAAAGAAAAATAAATTCAAAGCCGGAAAGCATTAAAAAGTGTAATGATTGATAATATAATAAAAGCAAACGAACAAGAAAGGCTTGTATTTACTGTTTCTAGCAGAATATAAGAAGATGCTAAGAAATAAAAAATAAAATGATTAATTATCAATCATCACTTAATACACTTAATAACCAGATTAAAATCAATAATCTTATAAATTCAATTGAGCAATTTACTATTGATGACAGTAATGATCTGTTATCTCTAGAAGGACAGCTTATAGGGTTAAGAAATCAACTTGAAAAGGCAAATAACAATATTGAAACTAACATGAAAATAAATATGATTAATGGTATACTAGAAGCTACAACTAAATAAGCATTCTGGTATTATACCATGAATATAGAAAGAAAAACGGAAGATGAACCATCTAGTTCAAATAAAAAAATCCTAAAATTGATAAACTTAATAAACATGATAAAAATACAGTAGTTGACTGTGTAAAAAAGCATCTAGAAGACTAAATTGATAACAATGAAAAACATCTAAACGAAAAAGGAATAGGACCTTCAAAATTGGCACATTTTCTTTATAAAACTTATAAAAATCTAAAAAAGGTTATAAACAATTTAAAAGAAACTATAAATCCATGGCATAAACTTAATGTCGATTAATTTCAGAAGGTATATTGGATGGAAACCTAGACATAAATTTCATAGCTGAACCCGAAAGGACAGTAGTATGGTTTGCACTTGGGTAAAATAATTTCACGTAATAGTGAAATTAATTTGACTAGTATTATGAGCAGTATCGTAGAACAAATATATCAAAAGGTAGAAAAAATTCTATGAAAACTTGATGAGTTAGAAAGAAGAATTATAGATATTGAAATAACAACAAATACTGTTGAAAGAGAATTAAAAAATAAAATATAAGTCCTCAAAAGGAAACAAAGCTTTAATTAAAGCAAGAAATGAGGAACCCCTCAAAATGGAAAACATTAACTACCAAAAAGGAAGCTTTAATGAATGGGTATACAATACCCAATTACCTAAAATTAAAATAGAACTTGAAAATATAAACAAATTAAAAATGGAGAACCTTTCTCTCAAAGAAAGAGAAGACAAAAGGAAAAATGACTAATAATAAATGAAAAATCAGATGGATAAGCAAATTGAATAATTAATATTCGATTTATAAGAGCTTGAATTAGAGCCAAAGGTTTATGTGGAAGAAACTATAGGTCAAACATGAGGACGTCAACAGTAAAAATTGAAAGATTCAATGATTCAAGAGCTAGTACTTCTAGAAGATCAAAAAATAAAAGCCAAAGATGGATAAATCATCAGGCTATGATAGGAATAAATAAAACAAATAGAAATTTAAAAGGCGAAAGTTGGGCAAGTCAATTTATACCAAAGAACTTTTGATGAACATCCAATACATTCTAAAGGGATGTATTTAAATTTAGATTGCGAAATTGATATTAGAGGATCTCTTTTAGAATGGGAAAAATCAATGGAATAATTATTTGTATATTTTGCTCCAAATGAAGAAATTGAAATAAAATGTGAAATGGTACATTCTTCTTTCAGAGGAAATGTAAGGAATTGATGGTATAGCATTATAAGTACCACAAGAAACATAATTAAAACAAATATTGTTATGTCATTTGAAAATTCTGTTGAAGATGGAATACATGCAATGTTTGCTTATCTATGTAGTGAATTCTTAGGAATTGACATGATAGAGCATATAGTTAATTTTATAGAACAAGAAAAGAAGAAAGCAAAAATGGCACTACAAAAATTAAGTATTTGCAAGATGTGTTACGTTAATGAATACACTTGTGAATTTTAAAGGTATTACTATGAATATTTTGATAGTAATGAACAATTAGATCATATCAAAGATCTATATTTTATGAAATTATGAACACCATGTGACGATTATTTCATAGAAGAATATCAAAAATATATTAATATTAATCAAGGTATTCCAAATATCTTAGGAAGCAGAATAAAATTCTTGAAAGGAAGATTAGAAAATTTATGTTATCAAAGGAGATTTTAAAAAAAAAACTCGAAAGACTAGCATAGCTTGATGTTGTGATAAAACAAAATATGCCCACACAATGGGGATGTGATTTTCGTGATTTCCCTCAACGAAAAAGAAGAAAGAAATATTCAAAAAAAAAAAAAAGATTAAGAAATACATAAGGTTTAACAAAGAAAAGGTTAAACCTAAAAGAAAATAGTTTAAAAGAAAAAATAAACCTAAAAATAAATCTGAAGAGTCAGACAAAAATAAAAGAACAAATAAACCTCCTAAATCCATATGTGAATGTTGAAATTACAGAAAAATATGTCACTTAAATTATGAATGTGACAAGAAAAAGGTCAGAGTCATAGTAGAAGACTATGAAGAAATACAATCTGAATTAAGTGAAATTGATTTAGATTATATAAGTGCAGAAGAATATGAAATTTTTGAAGTATATTCCATAACTTCATCATCAGAAAAAGAATAATATGAAGAAAAATAAGGAAATTATAGAAGATGAGATCATAGACCATACAGATATTTAAGAAAATTCTGAAGCATATTCAATGTGTGCAACCTTTGATAATAAAAGGTTAGCAAAAATAGAAAAGTTAGAGTTAAATCTAAAACATCCTTCAAACTTAATGATGAAATAAATGGGTATTTATTTAAGATAGAGAATTATCATACATGAATATCGAGAACTAGAGAGGAGCATAGACATTTCTCATACAAAAGGTAATATAAAATTAAATCTTCTGACACAACCAAGTATCTGTTGGACAGTTATGGCCCATAGCATCACTATTTGTACAGATCATGGTGTTGTTGTACAAATTAACTATGTGACAAAGAAAATTGCTCTTTTATCATTTGTAATTAGATTACCAAGATGTATAAATGATAGAAGGTCCATATGATTAGTTCCGGATTGATAAGATATGAGACAGTATCAATCCATGAAGGTTTAATCATTAAATATCCATAGTCGTAGTATTATCGAGATTGAACATCGATAATGCGGAATAGACTAGTATTACACTTGTGCGCATTGTGGGAGCATAACGGCATAGTTCTCATCGATAAATCAGGGTAGGTGTATTTGGTCTTAATCTGAGACTTGCACCGCTAATACTTGCGACAATCAATATACTTTGGTTTTGGTCGTACAGGGCTTTAACAGGTTCTGTGTACGCCTCTTCTGGGTATATTGAGAATCGTAGTGTATTGGGTGTGATGTCGAGATGGAAGTATCACTCCAGTCATAATGGAGATGATGATCACGTAGGATACAGAACTGGTTCTCTTATATGCTGCAGCTATCGGGTATTATGACTAGGTCATGTTTATCCGATTATAGAGACTAGTTACCAGAGATCCGATATGTGCTTCGTACGGGGCAGACAAATTTCCAGCCCCAGGCCTTGCACGTGACATCCGATACTGGATCGAAATACGCAATACTACGTATACTACGCCTGATATAGATCACATATTCCAGTAAGAATATTTCTGGAGAATTGGGTAGGCACGGTGCTTTGCTAGAAGCCAATCATGTCTTGTAAATCGGTAAAAACGTAGTACTAGGTACGTACGTGTTCGGATAGTCCGACGACCGGATTTACTGCCAACATATCCGGGGATCTCATGGGTCGCTTCTCGAAGATTCACGATGACGTATGACTCGCACTTTATTAATCTGGGATTAATTATATGAGAGAGAAAATTAATCTGGGATTAATTACAGAGATATTTTATCTGGGATAAAATATTAATTAAAGAGAGAGAACGATTAATTTGGAATTAATCGATAAAACAATATATTCGATATATATACGAAATTGGATTTCGACGCGAAATTAAAATTAGATTTTAATTCGGGCGAACGAGTTAATTTAGAATTAATTCGTTAGCGACATGAATAGTAATTTTGCTAGGCATAATTATTTAATTACGTCGCAATGGAAAATTCGTTAATTCAAAATTAGCGAACCCGAGCCCGGGAGTGTTTGCGGGTGCACTCGCATTTTGAATTTAAGTGCGGCCCACAAGTCACATCAAGCATCAAATCATTAGTCACTTTGATTGATGTGATGTCAAGTCACTTTGAGTGATTGAAAACTTGTCACTATTGATTGATGGTGGTAGTTAGAAGGCATTAATTGTTTTTTGCCTTTGACTTTTGGTAAATGGAATTTTGAATTTCAATTTTGTGTATTAGATACACAAATCTCCAACAACCAAAAACTCAACACATTCTCTCTTTCTTTCCTCTCTTGCTCTCGGCCTAGGGCCATTTCTTCTTCAAAAATTCTGCAAATGCCGAGACATGAAGAAGAAGCAAAGGGAATTTTACGGCAAAATTTCAAGAGTGCTAGCACACTTCCGGAGTCTTGCGAAAGTGATAGGGAAACCGACTTGTGAGCATGGAATCACAACACAAAGCTTGGAGCTTGGAGGACCACAATGACCGAAAATGGAGGCCAAAAATCTGCCATTGCCGTGAGTTCCTTGGAGGACAAGCTTGATTTTTTTTTTGTTCCTCGCATCGGACAACTGATCGTTGTAAATATGATTCCGCCATGCTTTTAAGAGTATTCACATATATGTTTCATTGCTTGAATTGATCCTTGGGACTTAATAGAAACCCAACAATGGTATCTTGAGCCATTTTGAGCATGAAACTTGGTTAGGGTAAAATTTGGGTAAAATCATTTTGAGCATGATTTGATAAAATTAATTGATTGAGTATGCTTGAATGATGTTGTATTGAAGTTGTGCATGATCAATTTCATGAAATATTGATTGGATCAATTTTTGCCAAAAATCTAGGCTTGGCCGAAAGTTATGTTGCCCTAATAGTCATGGTATTTTTTGTTTCTTTGATCATTGGATGACTTGAAAAAATTGGGTAATGTTGATTTGAGATTTAATTGGATTGAATTTTGAATTGGACAAAATACCCTAAATGCCGTGAATGTGTAGCATGTATAATGAGTTGATTTTTGATTAAAATGTGTTGGACATGTTTTGTTGTTAATGAGCATAATTAATTGAGTGAATTAGTATTTTGGAAATGTTAATTTGGTTAATTAATTATGGCATACACTTTAAATTAATTAATTGTGAAATTTGGAATTTTGTAAGTTAATTAATTTGGCCAAATTTGGAATTGGGCTTTTAAAGTTGTAATTGGGCTTAATGGGCTTGGTTGGGCCAAGTTTGGTTTAGGCTAATTGGTTGGAACCAATTGGGCCCAAAACCATTTCCATAAAGTCCAATTATGACTTAATGGACCTTTAACTTTAATTGGGCCTAATGGGCCTAAATTGGTTTCTTGGCAAATAAGGGTGATTCCTTAAATGGGCTTTGGTATTTGGGTTTGACCCATATTGACCAAAAGTCCATGCCTTAGAAATTAATTAAAAGCCCATTGAACTTTAAATTAAATTGACATTGGATGTTAATCGGGCTTTGAGACCCGTAACGATTAGATTTAGAATCTAAGTCGTAAAGGTTCATTAATAAAGTGTAAATATTTAATTTGGAATTAAATAAATGAGTTAGTATTAAATACAAATTAAATTGGATTTAATGTTGTAGTTTAGTATAATTCAAGAATTCGTACTTTGAGTACTTATTCGCAAAACGAGTTGGACTCGCGCAAAATCAAATCGTTGTTTGAACATTGAATTGTCATTAATTATCAGATTAATTAATTGGATTAGATTGATTGATAACATGCTTGTGTGAATACATGGATGCGATGTATGAATAATGTATATCGGATGGATATTAGATGGGTGAGGGCAATTTTGGAAATTGTTGTAATAAATTTAGAATTTATTAATTGGATCTGCATGTCCAACCTATTACCTATTGACTCTGTGTATTCTCTTCTCACCTATTCCCCTCAATGTAAATGAGGTTTCTTTAGAAGTGTTATGTAATCGGGTAGAAGTAATACTTGTGCTAGCGGGAGAGAGGAAATTGAGAGATTTGTTTTAAGAACAATGTTTAAGTATCCATCCGCATATCATTATTATTTTATTTATATGCGCCTTATTATGTGTTTAGAATGCATGTTTAAGGGTGTATGATGATGAGACCTTAACAAAGATAATTAATTGGTTGCCAATTACACGTGAAAAAACCCTCACGACATATTAAGCGTTTTTCCTTCCATTGAGTGATTCTTACTCAAGATCCAAGACTGGCATTGGTTTGTTGGCCAAAGTCAAGACCTTTGTCCGTAGCGAATGTGTTTGAATCATGAAGGCTTTGTTCCATATTGGTGTCTTTCCCAAGTTGTGATTTGTTGGCCAAAGTCAAGATCATTTCTTGTCCATCGACATTGATTACGAAGCTTTCCATATTCAATGGGTTCCGCTTAACTGGGATCACTAAGTTTGTTGTGCCAAAGCCAAGGCTTAGTTGATTCAGAGGAAAAAGGTTAGGCAATATATTGGATATATTGGCATATATAAGATATATGTTTCGGACTTGGATGTGCACCTATTGGATCTAGGAATTGGATGGGATCCAATTGATCTTAGAGATCTACCTAGTTAATATCATACAATGTTGGCCAAAGTCAAGATTGTGTGTTATTTAACGGGATCCTAGCCCACTAGGAAACAAGGTTTCCCGAGTACTCAACAGAGGGTTAGAGGCTCGCCGAAAAATAGTGGGAGGCAAATATTAAATTTGCAATATTCGTTTAGTCACTTGCCATACGCGCTCATTTCAAATTTTTCGTCAATATAAATTAATATATCAGTTGGACTAATATTTAATGTTGTTTTAATAAAACAGTTGGACTGTATTCAAATTATTTCATTATAGTTGATTATATAATTGGATTATAGTAATCAAATATTTGAATTAACTAATTTCAATTAATAGTTGATTTTATAATTGGATTATAGTAATCAATATAATTGAATTTAATCAATTAAATTATAGTTGATTATATAGTTAGACTATAGTAATCATTATAATGAATAGTACCTAAAATCGTTGATTAAATAGTTGGACTATTAGAATCAAGATAATTGAAGATTAGTTTTAAAACATAATCCTGGGTGAAAATGTATTTAAACGACTTTAATTTTCAAATTGGGAATAAAACTTCAGGATAGTCCTGTGAAAACTGAGAAGTTATTCTATTTGATAAAATAACATCTTGGGCCTAAGCCCGGAGTTAAGCAAATAATAGAGCATGATCTTTGGAAGATTCATGTGATGATAACTTTAGTGCTTAATCCATTATGCTTGCCAATTAGACTCTTTAATTTCTTAATCAGAACTAAAGATTAGATCCTTATAGTATGATAATGAAATTGAAGGATCTTCATAGATCTATCCTTAGATCTTAGAAGTACTAAATTGCAATAGTAAACTCTTGGAGATTTAATGGCTATTCTCAAGGAGACAAATCCAGAGTTTGCAATAGGCAAGAAGCGCAAGACGCATCTTACTTCGACATTCCAGAAGGCCAAGGCTTGGCCGAAGGCTTCTAGGGTGTGGAAAAGGGGCAAAGGCAAAGTCATTATAATCTTATGGGAAGACAAATGACATATCCCAAAATATCTGCCTAAACTGTGGTAAACAGAGTCACTGGAAGCGTGACTACCGTATGGACAAGGCAGACGTGAAGGAAGTGAAGACGGTGCAAGGCTTCGACTTCAAATATGTTTGTCATAAATATGTTCGCTACTAGTATTAAAATTGGATTTTAGATACTAAGTGTGGTACATAAATATGTACAGATGTGCAGAATCTGCTGACAAGCAGGATACTGAATTCATATGAGATTGATCTGCGAATCGGAAATGGGACGAGAGTCGCTGTTTTAACCGTAGAAATCTAAGTTTATGAACTACCCTTTGGGTGTGTACTTAAATTAGGAAACTGTTATAATGTAACTAGTTTGACTAGAAACATTATCTCTACATCAGAGTATAATCCGTTGCGGATATACCTTTATATTCTAGAACACTAAAATGTTTTATTATATAAGTTGATATTGAGATAAACACATTAGATGTGAATAACAGTATTTATATTTTGAATATAAATGAATCTCAAATATAAAACATGATAAACAAATAGCTCAAACTGATTTAATCAGTTGAGACTTATAAGTGGCATTGTTGTCTGAGACACAATTAACAAGACTCGTATATCCACACTTTCGGAGAGTGGGTACTAGGACAAATTTGATTCTATTCAAATGATGTCTACGAATCTAGTTTATTGGGCAAAGTGCCTAAAAAACACATTTTACCTGGTAAAAGTGTAAATCCACCGATCTGTTAGCCCTCGTTCATAGTGACGTAAGTGGGCCCATGTCTAACTAGGCTAGATGTGGATATGAATGTTTTGTGACCTTTACGGATGTGGCATCACGTTATGGTTATGTGTTTCTTTTGAAACACGAATCAGAAACTTTTAGAGTTTCGACACAAAATAGACAAACAGATCGGCTAAAGTATTAAACCGTCATGGTTTAGACTTATGATGAAAATACTTAAGCAATAAGTTTCTCAAATACTTGAAAGAGTATAGTATTCTTTCAATGAGGACTCCTCCCAGAACACGTCAATTTGACGGTGTGTCCGAACGAAGAGAAACCAAATCTTGTTGGACATGATAAGGTTAATCATGAGTTGCTCTGAGCTACCATTTACTTCAACGGATATGCATTAAACAGTGAAAAACTTATTTTGAATAAGGTTCCATAAAAATCTGTTTGACATACTTCATATTAGATATGAAAATAGAAGAACCGGGTTTTCTCATTCTTGAAGATTTGGGAATGCTGGGCATATGTTTGGATGATACCAAACTAGAACCCAAATCAGATAAGTGACTAATTGTGGGTTATCCTAGGGAAACCTAAGTATTAGTCTTATACATCTCACAAGAGAACAATGTAATTGTTCTCGCCATGCGGTTTTCCTAAGAGGAATACCTATAGCAGTTGGTAAGTGGGAGGAAAGTAAAACTCGATGAAAATCGGAGTAATAATGTTCCAGGCACCGATTCCTTAATGGAACACAAATAGTTCATCAAGGATGAAACTATACCAATAATCTTCGAATACACAAGAACCGCGCAAGTCGGAGAGAGTCAGAAAATAACCTGGGAGGTATGGGTTTCTGATCTCACCTCATAAAGATGTCAATCTTATTGAGGAATGCGAACTGACTATGTATGAGGAAGTGATACAAGGTATCGACTCCCTATTATGGAAAAGTGCCATGAAGTCCGAAATGGATTCCATGAATACCAACTAAGTTTGGACACTAGTTGTTGTACCGAAAGGCATTGTGTCTATTGGTACTATATAAGTCTTCAAGGAAGACATACATGAATGGCAACATACCAACTAACTAAGCTAGGCTTGTAACGAAAATGTATCGTTATCAACATTGTGTCGATTACGAAGAAACCTTTTACCGTTACCATTGTTAAAATCCATTTGGACAATGATTGCTGATGCTGCATGTTCCATTTATGAAATGTGGCAGCTGGATGCCAAAACCGCTTTCCTTAACGGAAACCTTTTGGAGGATGTTTACAACATCCAGACGGTTTTGTCGTACCAAAATGAGCAAACAAGGTTTGCAGGTTATTCGATCCATGGATGGATTGAAGCAAGCATAGCGTTCTTGGAATTATCGTTTTGATGTAATCATAATGGAATATGATTTAATTCAAAACGAAAATGATTTTTGTGTATATAAGGAGGTTAGTAGGAGCGCACTAACAGTGAATGTCCTAAGTAATGATGACATATCATTTCTTGGAAATGATATTCCCATAATACAATCGGTGAAAGCTTGGCTTTCAAGAAAATTCTCCGTAGAATTCTTGGGAGAAACAACCTTTATTCTATGAATAAAGATCTACTGGGATAGATCTAAAAGGTTGTTGATATTCTCCGAGAACTCGTACATTGAAAAATGTACGCGACCTGGTGTCTCATATGCTTTGAGCATATGGAGTCACAATCGGGCCAATCCAAGTGATAGTCACTGGATTGATGTTAAGAACATCCTTAAGTATCTTAGAGGAACTAAAGATGCTGTCTTTTACTATGGAGAAGGAGAACTTGAAGTGACTGGGATCATTGCTGCAAGTTTCCTAACCGATAAAACAACTATGAGTCGTAACAACGGCACTATAAAGTTTGAATAACGGGACAATGAGCTGGAAATCTTCCAAGCAAGATACTATTACCGAATAATAAACAACAAAAGTGGATTATTGCTACAGCTGAGGCAGCAATAGAAGCCTTCTGGATTGATAATAATCCTAATTAGATTAGGAGTAGTTCTATTAGCAGCTGAGCTAGGCTACAGCACAGGCTAAAGAATTAATGGTCTCATCAACGATCCAGATATATACTTCAATTATTCATCTGATTCGTTCAGATCATATATCGTGGCGATGTGATGATCGAATAAATCGCATCAGATGATAACAATGCAAATCCGCTGACGAAAGCATTTTCTCAGCAGAAGTTTGAGCGAACCGTACATAGTTCGGGTGTAGGACACTTGAGTGATTGGCTATAGGCCAAGTGGGAGATTGTTGGACAGTTATGGCCCATAGCATCACTATTTGTACAGATCATGGTGTTGTTGTACAAATTAACTATGTGACAAAGGAAATTGCTCTTTTATCATTTGTAATTAGATTACCAAGATGTATAAATGATAGAAGGTCCATATGATTAGTTCCGGATTGATAAGATATGAGACAGTATCAATCCATGAAGGTTTAATCATTAAATATCCCTAGTCGTAGTATTATCGAGATTGGACATCGATAATGCAGAATAGACTAGTATTACACTTGTGCGCGTTGTGGGAGCATAACAACATAGTTCTCATATATTTGGGTATATGATACTCATGCAAGTGTAATAGGAGGTTGTGTTTACCGATGGTACGGAAACAGCTTCGCTCTGGATAGACCCCTCGGAATTCCATTGGTAGTATGACTATGTGTATGGAAGTCCGAATCAGGGTAGGTGTATTTGGTCTTAACCTGAGTCTTGCACCGCTAATACTTGCGACAATCAATATACTTTGGTTTTGGTCGTCCAGGGCTTTAACAGGTTATGTGTACGCTCTTCTGGGTATATTGAGAATCATAGTGTATTGGGTGTGATGTCGAGATGGAAGTATCACTCCAGTCATAGTGGAGATGATGATCACGTAGGATACGGAACTGGTTCTGTTATATGCTGCAGCTATTGGGATATTATGACTAGGTCATGTTTATCCGATTATAGAGACTAGTTACTAGAGATCCGATATGTGCTTCGTACGGGGCAGACAAATTTCCAGCCCCAAGCCTTGCACATGACATCTGATATTGGATCTAAATACGCAATACTACGTATACTACGCCTGATATAGATCACATATTCCAGTAAGAATATTTCTGGAGAATTGGGTAGGCACGGTGCTTTGCTAGAAGCCAACAATGTCTTGTAAATCGGTAAAAACGTAGTACTAGGTACGTACGTATTCGGATAGTCCGACGACCGGATTTACTGCCAACATATCCGGGGATCTCATGGGTCGCTTCCCGAAGATTCACCAATAACGTATGACTCGTACTTTATTAATCTGGGATTAATTATATGAGAGAGAAAATTAATATGGGATTAATTATGGAGATATTTTATCTGGGATAAAATATTAATTAAAGAGAGAGAACGATTAATTTGGAATTAATCGATAAAATAATATATTCGATATATTATACGAAATTGAATTTCGACGCAAAATTAAAATTAGATTTTAATTCGGGCGAACGAGTTAATTTAGAATTAATTCGTTAGCGACGTGAATAGTAATTTTGCAAGGCATAATTATTTAATTACGTCGCAACGGAAAATTCGTTAATTCGGAATTAGCGAACCCGAGCCCGAGAGTGTTTGCGGGCGCACTCGCATTTCGAATTTAAGCGGCCCACAAGTAACATCAAGCGTCAAATCATTAGTCACTTTGATTGATGTGATGTCAAGTCACTTTGAGTGATTGACAACATGTCACTATTGATTGATGGTGGTAGTTGGAAGGCATTAATTGTTTTTTGCCTTTGACTTTTGGTAAATGGAATTTTGAATTTCAATTTTGTGTATTAGATAAACAAATCTCCAACAACCAAAAACTCAACACATTCTCTCTTTCTTTCCTCTCTTGCTCTCGGCCTAGGGCCATTTCTTCTTCAAAAATTCTGTAAATGCCGAGACATGAAGAATAAGCAAAGGGAATTTTACTGCAAAATTTCAAGAGTGCTAGCACACTTCCGGAGTCTTGCGAAGGTGATAGGGAAACCGACTTGTGAGCATGGAATCACAACACAAAGCTTGGATCTTGGAGGACCACAATGACCGAAAATGGAGGCAAAAAATCTGCCATTGCCGTGAGCTCCTTGGAGGACAAGCTTGAAGTTTTTTGTTGTTCCTTGCATCGCACAACCGATCGTTGTAAATATGATTCCGCCATGCTTTTACGAGTATTCACATATATGTTTCATTGCTTGAATTGATCCTTGGGACTTAATAGAAACCCAACGTATCAATGAAATAATGAAAAAATACCACCCAAGAAAGAGAAAAAAAAATCAGATATGTTTACCTTGCGGGTATTCAAATATTTTAAATCAATTTTTAAAGGAGTATACAGTCTAATTGTGATTATTTATTCAGTCAAAGGTTTTATAATATAAAGGATGCCCATTTAGGGATAGTAGAAGGCAATTTAGCCTATAAAAAAAACTTTTTTTACATGCTATCCTAAATGTTGCATTGATATTGAGGATAATAATTTCAATGAGGCCTTAAGTCTTCATTTTGAATTATTAAAAGATAAATTCATAGAACCAGGGAAAAAAAGTCATGAGTGTTATCTACTCAGCCTTATTTTCATTAAGTAATACAAATTATGGAGAAACATATTCAATAAATCATTTATTGAAATTTCTGAAGAATGTTCAGAAATAAGTAGCATAAGAGAACCTCCATTACAAGAAATCAGTGTTCCTAATAATTACAAAATCAAATTTGGAAAAGTTCCAATTCTCAAATAAGAAAGTTCTTCGTATGAAGAACCAAGCCCTATAAAATACAAAAATAATGAGCTAGTTGTATCTAGAAGAAATAGTTTCGACACAATAAGAAAAAATAAAGAAAAGACTCAAGACTTATCTTTGTTTAGACGAAGTAAGAGTTATAGATGTAGAAAGACATGCACCAACTCTCCGTATAATCGAAGAATATTATAATGGAATAGAATGAGTCAAATGACCTTATATACTTATTGATACAGGGACAAGTATGTAACGACCGGGGATATCAACTACTGAAATACTGTGTAACGAGCATCACAAAGTGTGAACCATGGTTGGAAACATATGCTCTCGTGGGATGACTATTGGTAGATTTTTCGAGAATCCGATAATAGATGTTACGTTGTTCCACTTCGGACAGCTCATGATATTTGGGCCGTAAAGTTTTCATATGAAATCCGTTTTACGAATTTTATATCGTCGGAAAGTAGAGATCGAGATCTACGAATTTTGCGTTGAACATTTTCCCAAATTAGAAATAGAAGAGAGCCAAAAGTGTAGGTCAAAATTCTCGATGAACAGGCCCGTGGACTAATCTAGAAGTCTTTATTATGACTAATTTCCACAGTCTTTATTTCCCAACTTCCACATTTCCATCCTTCCAATATCAAACATCCCATGTATATATAGAGAGCACTATTCAAGTTCCAGAAAAAGGAAGGAGAAAGAAGAACGTAGAGCGAGAGGAAGAAGAGAGAAGAAAAAGAAGAAGAAGAGAAGAAAAGAAGAGAAAGAAAAGAGAGAAAATAGAGAGGATGAAGCAAGGAAGATCATTGTTAACCGTGAAGGGTTGGATAATGAAGAATTTCAAAAGAAAGAAGGAAATGAAACCTTAACCCAAGTTTTGAACTTTGATGTTTTTAATGATTTATTGATAGATGATATTGTTAAATTATAGTAATTGATATTTACATTGGTTGTGTGATGAGAAAATAATGGTTGTAGAAATCCCCAATTTGCTAGATTTTGGAAATAAGATTGAATATATATGATAGGATTAGATATGATTTGGCATTGAGATGATGTTGAATAGTGGTGTTTTGATTGGTTATTGAGGTTATTTCTTGTGTGAATTGTATGGGGAAAGCATTGAACAAGTTAAGAATAAAAGAATGAGTTTAGGACCAAAAATTAGTCCTGCGTTGCGACGCCGATGGCCTTGCATCGTAATGCAATCTAGAAAATTTTCCAGAAATGCTTCTGGTGCAAGATGTGTCGCGACGTGAAAGGACCGTATGTCACAACGCGCACGACAAATGCTTAGGCATGCCTCTGGATGATGTGCGTAGCGACGCGCAATACCATACATCGTGACGCGTGGTCAAATATGTGCCAATTCAGTTTCAAATCATCTCAGTATTATCCGAACATGGTAGAGGCTACCTTATACGTCTCGAATCGACTCGTATGTATATATTACATTCATGATAAGAATAAAACACCCTCAAAATGATAGTCCTTACTTGAATAAGCAAACCTAGCTCGCTTCGATCGATATATTTTTAGTCCAGTTTCTAATCAAAATTATCAACGATAGATCATCACAGGAACCACAAGCTCTTCAGCGAAGCAAATGAAGGCTAGCGGAACTCCAAAACAGTGAGTGGACACTCTTCTTTTAAATTGACTTCTATTTTGTTATTTTTGATTCAGACTTAAATTCTTACGGTATATGGCGTAGATGATTTTCTATTACAGTTAATTCATGCAAAGTTACTTTTGAGAAAAGAAATATATATTTCAGAAAATGTTTTATACAGTTTTGAGATTCAAAGCATGAGTTTTATGATTTTCGAGGCATGGGGGAAAAACATACCTCAGTATGCAACTTGATGCAGTTTGGAATTGACGAATAGAGAGAACATGTGCACATGTAGAGGACTGGAGGGACAGTGATACGTAACGCCCCCAGATCCCAGTTCAGGGCTAGGGGACGACGATACGTAGCGCCCCTAGACCCTAGTTTCAGGGCTTGGAGGGTAGCATAGATCTGCATCCCTAGTTCTAGTTTAGTGGCTTGGGGGATGGAGGATGCGTACGTAATGCCCCAAGACAACCAGTTTCAGGGACAATAGTGGCATGTTTTAGGGGACGACGATACGTAATGCCCTAAAGTCATGGATTTGTACTGCTGGCTCTAGTTAGGCGTATGGGGGGACGGCGATACGTAATGCCCCCATACATCAAGTTCTTCAGTGACATACCAGTTTTCAGTTACCACGTTTGCAGAAAATAGTTTTCAAAGAACATATTTTAGACAAAGTTTTCAGAAAATCAGACTTTCAAAAGAAGATTTCAGAAAGTTAAGTTTTTAGAAAGAAGCTCAAAGATTCCAGACAGAAAATAAGTTTTCGGTATAAAATCGTTTTCTTATATATTTGGTTTTAGAATCAAACATTTTTATAATAGTATTTCAGTGTTTCGTCCACTCACTTAGATCGTAGAACGATCTAACCCCCCCATTCCAGTTTCCTTGTCTTGCAGGTTTCTCGGAGGACGGGTTCAGGAGGACGAATACTGATATAGTCACTAGAGATGGAGTCTACCGGTACAAGTCAGAAAAAGTGAGAGTCCAATAAGAAGTCTTGTTTAAGTCTTGAGTAATATGATAGTCATGTCAAGCTAGTGTTATGAAATTTACAGTTATAAGTATTAAGTTTATATCTCATGTTGATGAGTTTGGGTGTTGGTCCCATGTTTAAGATTTTGAATAATAAAAGAGTATTATTATTGTTTATGGTGGGAAGTCAGAGGCTCAAGGGAGTAGTACTGCCTATTCCCTGTCGATAACGTCTCCAGATCGGGGATGTTACAAAGTAATTTCCATCAGAGCATGGTTTAGGGAGTCAGTGACTGCAGTGAGTAGAGTGTTGGGGTCTTGTATACATAGTATATCCGGGATACTTGTATGTGGGGCACTACCTCTCCATTATCCGATCCTCGAGTACGTCCTCAAAGTTCTATAGACAGGTTGGTAAGCTTTCTTGGATCTTTAGAATAGTATTCCTTACGAGAATAATTATGCTCTAGATCCAAGTTAGGAATCTTCTTGAAGTTTTTCAGCCTATTACCAGAAGTACAAACAATGTTATGTAATCAGATAGTAAAAATATAGGAAAAGTTACCCAAGGGAATGGTGTAGGAAAACTATAAGAAAGTAAGAAGGAATATATAGATGTTTAGACAGCCAGAAACAAAGAAAGATAAAGAGACAGAAAGAGATAGTAAAGTCCCATGAGTACCTACCCAGGAAAATAGGAAGAGAAAGAAAGAGTTGGAAAGAGAAGTAAGAGACAGAATGGAGAAATCTAAGCAATCAATAAGCAAATGGAGATAGAGGAACAAAATTATATAGATAAGAAAATACCAAAATCTATAGTAATAATAATCAGAGACACGAAGTTAGATAATAAAGGATAATACCAGAGCTTGTAGTAAAAGAAGAGTGTAGCAAGACTAAACTAGAATAAAATACCGAGTAGATCTAAGCAAAGTTTCTTTTCCTCAAGTGAGATTCCATTCCTCCTCATAAATTCTTCCAAAGTTGATCTAATAACTCTCGAGCACCTCGAATAGATAGCGAGTTCCCCGAACAATCGAGAACAGCCATAAGGTAGAAGAAACAAGAAATCAAGATTTTCGTGAAGGCTTCTGATAGATGTGGGATGCCATAAGGATGAAGAGATTTTAGATTTCCCGAACTCAGGCCCATAGGCAAATAAGATGGATGCGACAGAAACTACGAATAGTTACCCTAGTCAAGGAATTCAATAGATAAGGCCCCGACCTACCCAGATCTTCATCCCTTCGTGATGCCAATCAAGGAAACTGTTCTGATGGAGTCTAGCGCATACCTACTATTATATGAGAAATAGACTCTACCAGAACATGAAGTACCAGAATAAGGATACCGAAACTCATCAAAACATATGATGTTTGCCCTAAGCTCTACCAGCACAGACATAGACGATTGTAAGATGCCGACGAGAGTTCAGAAATGGAAAGATCTAGGAAGGTAAATTGCCCAGAAAAAGGTTAAGGAAGTTTTCAAGGATGTAAAGAAGAGAACCCAGTATAGTCCCAAGAACAAAACAAGTCAGCTCGAGGTTTGCAAGGCTAGTAGAAAGCTATGGAAGTATGAAAGGATAGACCCATGAGGTTAGAGATAATTAATGATGTCAAGGGTAACAGTATGGACAGTACAACAGAGTGTCATAGTTGTGATTATAGTAAGAGTAGAGAGCAGGAACTCAGAAAGTAGTCAAAAGAATGAACCACCACTGGCCTCAATAGTATGTTGTAGAACAAAGAAATATGATATGCAAATGGTAAGAGGAACACGAGAAGTAATAAGGAAATTCAATGCATTCGGGCACGAAGATAACATAACAAGAAGGTAGTAGTGTAGAGAATTGATGTTGGATGTGGGACCCCGAGACTTAGAGTAGTCGACCCATTTCCTGCAAAATGAATAAGGACCTTTCCTTCCGGAAACTTTGATTTTAGTAAGTATATAGACACCGAACTAGATACGCGAGTATGTATCTATTCTCAATTTAGAGCCCAGTAAAGAAAAGAACCAGTAAGGAAGAGTAATTGAGAGAATAAGAGAGTTATAAGATTGCTAGACAGCCAAATCGTTAAGTCCAAATGAAGTATAGATGAGAAACATGAGATAGAATAATACGAAGCTATAGTAAGATAAGCTAAGTCTGGTAGCTACCGTTGAATTATGGAACCCTAAAAAGAGTAGAGACTTATAAGTACGAAAAGACCAGAGAGAACAATTCTGAAGAAACTAGCAAACAACTTATAATAGAATTTCAGATTAATTGAGAAAGAGAAACTAGGAAAAGAGTAGTTCCAAACCAAGAAACTTAGTAGATATGTTTTAAGCAATCAAAGTGGATGGAGTTTCTAGAAAAATAAAGGTGTAATGAGTTCAAGGATCTAAGACAAGAAAGAAACCTTGTAGCAGAGTAAGTTTCTTAAGGAAGAATAACAAAAAGGGGTCAGCGGCATTCAGAAAGAGAAAGTAACGACTTCAGAAGATTTAATAATAGAGACTAAATAGGAAGGTGTGCAGAGGAATCACGAGGAAGGTTTTAGTATGATTATGACTCTAGAGGGATTTTGCAAAAGAGATAGTGTCTATGATAGTTGGAAATGATCAGAAGTAAGATTGGGAAAGGCAAACCAAACACTTTTAGCAATAGTACCATAATGTAAGGAAAGATATCAAATATATAGATTCACGAGAGTACTAGGCTCTTAGATGAGCAGTATGTATATTTAGATCACCATAATTAGAAGACTTCGGGATAAGTTCCCACCCTCCCAACCCTCGTTGGACAATAATCGCAGAAACGAATTTTCAAGATTGCGTCAAGATACTCCCAGGAATAAATGAAAATATAGTGAAAGAAAATTGAAACTTAGAACCTTCAGACGTAGTTTAATAGCATAATATAAATAAGTAACAACTCTGAGCAAATGAGTTAAGAGAGACGTTATACAAATGGTGTGATACATAGTATAGGTAGTGGTCAAGTAATGACAAAGGTACAAGAAACTAGAATTAGAACATAATAGATGGACATGTAAAGGAAGAATATATTCCTCAGATAGGAAAATGGAGAAATAGACCACGGAAGTTCTCAGTGAAGAATGGGATAAAATATAAGACGGAAATAATACTAAGAAAAAGGTTTGGAAGTAGAGTCGTCAAGGTACAACAACGGTAGGAGAGAATACCTAATAAGCAAAGATAGAAGTAAGTAATAGCAAGGCTTCTTGGTATCTGGATGAAACCAAAGATCTTTTACGTGTTAGTACACGCAGAGCACATTAAGTACCCAACCCCAGTATTAGTTGACCAAACCACTACGGGTTTGGGACGGCCTAAGCCACAAGTATGGGTGGTTTGGTAGATATATATATATATATAGTACCATGGGATCGAGAAGATAAGTCATTGTAAAGTTGCAATTAGCATAATAAGTGAATCTTCAAGATATGGTATATTTGCATGTATTTAAGTAACGACATTCGATAGCATTAGACTATGGGAAACAAGTTAGCGTTGAGCACCATAACCTGACTTACATTAGCAATAGAAGTAGAGGTATGACGAAAGCATGAATTATAACTAGAACCGAATAGCCATCATCCCCGTCTAAAAGTAATTGAATAGTTAAGTTCTCATAGAAGCTATTAGGACCAACCTCCGTAGTATAAACCCATTGGGTAATTAAGATAGTCAGTAAGAGATATATAAAGGATATGACCTTGTACTATAAGATCTTAAGTTATACAAAAAGGCAGAGGCAAGGAAAGTTATAGAGTAGAGCTGATAAGCAACCTAATAAGAATAGATGTATGTACTTAATTTCCAAAACTAAGGCATGAGTATAGGAATTCCATTGCAGGACACACGGTACCTACAGAGACGAAAGACCACTATGTAAAACAAGTTTGAGTAATTTAAGTTCTTAACAAGAAGACCTTTGGATATTTTCTTGTAGGTAGATATAAGAAGACTAAGCAATCAAGAACTATAAGGCATAGAAGTAAACTACAAACTCAGTACCATTCAAGACTGATAGCTCATATGGGTAATGAGCTGGAGTGAGTAGAGTACAATGAAAGATCCATGAATGAAGCTTTTTTGCTGCACCGTAAGAACTATAGCATGGCCGTAGTATGAGTAATCAACAGAAATTAAGATAAGAGGAAAATAAAGGTAGGTTTATTAGAAAAATGATAAATGATCAGTAATGTTATATAGTTGAGCTAGTTATGCGTGAATCTTATGACATATGGAATGATCCCAAGTTTAGAGATGATTCGATGACGAATCCTATTTAAGGGGGGGGGAATTTGTAATGATTGGGGATTTCAACTACTGAAACCCTGCGTAACGAGCATCACAAAGTGTAAACCCTGGTTGGAAAGATACGCTCTCGTGGATGACTATTGGTAGATTTTTCGAGAATCTGATAATAGATGTTACGATGTTCTACTTCGGACAGTCCATGGTATTTAGGCCATAATTTTTTCATACAAATTTCAATTTTTATGAATTTTATATCGTCGGAAATCTGAGATCGCGGTCTACGACATTCGCATTGAACATTTTCCCAAATTCGAACTAGAAGCAAGCCAAAAACGTAGGTCAAAATTCTAGATGAGCAATGCCCGTGGACTAATCTAGAAAAGTCTCCATTATTCTCCAAATTTCCACATTTTTCTGCATCCTTCCAAATATCAAACAACCCTATGTATATATAAGGAGCACTATTCAAGGTTTCCAAAAATTAAGAAAGAATGAAGAAGAAAACATAGAAGAGAGAGGAAGAAGAGAAGAAGAAGAAGAAAAAAAGAAGAGAAAGAAAAGAGAAAGGATGAAGCAAGGAAGATCATTGTTGACCATGAAGGGCTTGGATAATGAAGAATTTCAAAAGAGAGAATGTAAGGAAACCTTAACCCAAGTTTTGAACTTTGATGTTTTTAATGATTTATTGATAGATGATATTGTTAAATTATAGTAATTGATATTTACATGGGTTGTGTGATGAGAAAATAATAGTTGTAGAAATCCCCAATTTGCTAGATTTTGGAAATAAGATTGAGTATAGATGATAGGATTAGATATGATTTGGCTTTGAGATGATATTGATTAGTGGTGTTTTGATTGGTTATTCAGGTTATTTTCTTGTGTGAATTGTATGGGGGAAAGAATTGAACAAGTTAAGAATAAAAGAATGAGTTTAAGACCAAAAATTGGTCCTGCGTCGTGATGCCGATGGCCTTGTATCACGACACGATCTGGAAAATTTTCCAAAAATGCTTCTGGTGCAAGACGCGTCGCGTCGTGAAAGGATCGTGCGTCGTGACGTGCACGACAAAAGCTTAGGCATGCCTCTAGACGACGTACGTCACGACACACATTACCTTACATCGCGACACATGGTCAAATATGTGCCAATTCAGTTTCAAATCATCTCAGTCACGTTAGAGGCTACCTTATAAGTCTCGAATCGACTCGTATGTACATATTACATCATGATAAGAATAAGACACCCTCAAAATGATAATCCTTACTTGAATAAGCAAACCTAGCTCGTTTCGATTGATATATTTTTATTCCAATTTCTAATCAAAATTATCAACAATAGATCATCGCAGGAACCACAAGCTCTTTAGTGAAGCAAAGGAAGGCTAACGAAACTCCAAAATAGTGAGTTGACACTCTTCTTTTAAATTGACTTCTATTTTGTTATTTTTGATTCAGACTTAAATTCTTACGGTAGAGGGTGTAGATGATTTTCTATTACAGTTAATTCATGCAAATTTACTTTTGAAAAATGAAATATATTTTTCAGAAAATGTTTTATACAGTTTTGAGATTCAAAGCATGAGTTTTATGATTTTCGAGGCATTGGGGAAAAACACACCTCAGTATGCAACTTGATACAGTTTGGAATTGACGGATAGAGAGAATATGTGTACATGTAGAGGACTGGAGGGACGGTGATACGTAATGCCCCCAGATCCCAGTTCAGGGCTCGGGGGACGACGATACGTAACGCCCCTCGACCCTAGTTTCAGAGCTTGGAGGGTAGCATAGATCCGCACCCCTAGTTCTAGTTTAGTGGCTTGGGGGACGGTGATACGTAATGCCTCAAGACCACCAGTTTCAGAGGACAGTAGTGGCATGCATTGGGGGACGAAGATACGTAACGCCTCAAAGTCATGGATTTGCACTGCTGGCTCTAGTTAGGTGTATGGGAGGACGTCGATACGTAACGCCCTCATGCGTCAAGTTTCAGTGACAGGCCAGTTTTCAGTTACCACGTTTGCAGAAAATAGTTTTCAGAGAACAGATTTTAGACACAGTTTTCAACCAGACCTTCAAAAACAGATTTCAGAAATTTAATTTTTTAGAAAGAAGCTCAAACTTTCAGACAGAAAATAAGTTTTTAGTATAAAACCATTTTCTTAAACATTTGGTTTTAGAATCAAACGTTTTTATAAGAGTATTTTACTGTTTCGTCCATTCACTTAGATCGTACAACGATCTAACCCCCCTTCTAGTTTCATTGTCTTACAGGTTTCTCGGAGGACGGGCTCGGGAGGACGGATACTGATGCAGTCACTAGGGATGGAGTCCACTAGTACAAGTCAGAAAAAGTGAGAGTCTAGTCTGAAGACTTGTATAAGTCTTGAGTAATGTGATAGTCATGTCAAACTAGTGTTATGAAATCTACAGTTATAAGTATTAAGTTTATATCTCATGTTGATGAGTTTGGGCATTAGTCCCATGTTTAATAAAAGAGTATTATTATTATTTATGGTGGGAAGTTAGAGGCTCAGAGAGTAGTACGTCATATTCTCTGCCGGTAACGTCTCCCGGATCGGGGATGTTACAAAGTAATTTCCATATAGAAAAAGATAAAAAAAATTAATTTGAAATATGAATCTATAGAAACATATGAATATAAAAACTTTGATGGAATAATTTTTAGGTGTCATCAAATTACAATTGTACCAATAATCATACAAAACCACGAAATGATAGTACCATGCTATATAGACACTGAAATGGATAGAGGAATAGTTCATGTTCTTTAGGGAAATTCATTCTTAGAATCAATAGAAGATTATAAAATCACCCAATAAGGTTTTGAATTTATTGATAACAGAGAAACTATAATCTGCCTAAGGATGACAGAAAAGTCTGGGCCCGGTCCGACCTAGATCAGCCCGCCCGGGATAAAAAAAATCTCGGCTCGGGCCCTAGAATTAGAGACCGAGACTGCTCGACACATTAAGCCCGAGCCCGGCAAGGCCCGGGCTTAAAAAAAATAGGCCGCGTCGCGACACGCACCATCCCGCGTTGCTACGCCCAAAGGTTTTAGCTACTGTCTGATCATCACATATATTTTTTTCTAAAATGGGCCGGATAAAGCCCGGGCTCAAGCCCGTCCCAGGCCGAGCCAGCCTGGCAGACGCTCAGGCCGGGCTTTTCCCTAACCCGGGCCAATATTTTTCTTACCTTTCCCAGCCCGACCCATTACCACACTTAATTCTGCCCTAAATTAAGGGATGCCTAATGAAATTAAATTTTCTTTATCCATATATATCCAAATTAATTTTTTGGTTACATCCATATATAATGTAGCTAATGTATTTCATCGAGTTAGGATTTGCATATATAAGAGTACATTTATGGCATGGAATAATATATATATATATATTATATATATATATATATATATATATATATATATATAAAGTTTATTAATCAGTATGAGATTGGTTAATGTTATTTGTTCAAAATTGATGAAGTTTGAGAGTATCATAACGTCAATCTGAGGCTTAGGATGAGGGTGAGATCTGTCACCTTCCGATAGCATCTCCAGACTATGGATGTTACAACGGCACATATAAGTTTTTGATTAATTTCATTACATAAGCTTTTGATGATCGATTTCTTTACATATGACTGATAGTTAATTTTATTAGGGTTGATGCTCGGAGTGCCAATCCGGATCGTATTTATGTCTGATTCATGGATACAAATAATTATTTTTTTTTGATAATATTACTTACTTAATGGTAGCACCTCTTGGTTTTATATACGTATTAGATCTAATTAAGATTAGATTGAAACTAAATCTGATTTAGTGATATGTATATATTAGACAAAGACCCCAGGATTTACAATGTAGTACGCAGTTACAACATAGTTTGTAATTGACATTGGGAAGTGTCACTATAAGTTGTATATTCTCAAATAAAGTTCCTGGTCAATATTTAGTGACACATGTTGGTTAGTAAAATCCGCTGAGATCAATACATGTCGTATATCGAGAATTGGTCCGATGGTTTATCCCAATAAATCATTAGTATTGGGAGACTCGTATAGACATATAGGTGTTTATTTGATAAACACTGAACGACTCACCGGAGATTTCCTAATAGATGGTACACCAACATCAATAGGAATCTTCTCGAGTCGAGTATCATAGTGGTCCTTTGAATTGCATTATCACTGTGGATATATGAGACATCCTCCACACTTTTATGGCAGTCACGTCACCGATCTATTTAGATCAGACCTCCGCCTGCTTGTTGGGAGTGGACTGATGCTAATGATATCTTGTGAGTATCAGATAGAATCCGTCAGTCATGTGTACATGGCATAGGTATCTTGAACGTGTTTGAGAGTTTTGAATGTTATTTAGAGATCATAAATTTGAAAGTCGACTATATTATACTTAGGGATTTGACGTTCCTATCTATATCCCCGGTATAATATTGATAGACTGTGATGGAGGGATTAAACGTATGTAGTGACCTCGACCTGCATAGTTTAGCGAGATTATCTGTGGTCGTCATAATTTACGAGTGGGTGAATTATGGACACGGAATTTGATTTTGTGACGGATAAACATAAACTTAGAGAGTCGCACAATATAAAGTGTACTCGTTGAGCACTTGGGCAACGCGTTATGAATAATACAGATTATTCTTAATTCATCAGATTAAATGAGTTAATTCGAATCATTTAAACGGTTAAACTAAAATACATGCATTATAGGATTTTGGTCAATTAATAATTAATATGTATTTGTATTTGATACAAAATTTGATTTGATACATATTAATTAATTGTCAAATGAGATTTTGACACATGTCATTAATATATGTATTTTTTTATATAATGTAAATAAAAATACATATATAGATATTTATAATAATTAATTAATTATTTAATTGTTAAATAATTAAATAATTAGAAATTAAATATCATACCCATAAGTCATAATTAGTATGATAAGTGGTGAGATATTATTGGTAACAAATGGCATTTTTTTTTAAGCTTGAAGTGTTCAAATTGAACAAGTAACTTAAGGCTTATTAAATAAAATTTGAAAATGACCAAAATGCCCCTCCCCCCAATTTCGCCCTAGCCATATATAAATTTTCCCTTTCATTTATTTGTCATGGCCAAGCCTCCACCATTTTAGAGAGCTTCCAAAATGGTTCTTGAGAGAAAACTTGAGAGAAAGTGAACAAATCAAGAAGAAAGCTTAAGGAAATTTGGAGATTTTGAGGTAATCTTTAATATTCTTAAGCGTAGACTTATTCTTGAGTATCTAGAATAGTTCTAGGGTTTCTTTCTTTCTTGGATTTTGGGGCTTTCTTATTTAGAGGATGGATTTGGAGGCTAGATGCATGTGTGATGTTAGATTGAATAATATTAGTGTAATATTAGTTCAATTTTATCATTTCATAACTTGTTGTCATTTTAGAGTGTTATGAACACTCTTGTAACTCCTATAATTGTTCTTGAATTCTTCATTTGTGGTGACTTTGGTTGGTGTAAATATTAATATGATTAATGTTGAGAAAATTGGATTTAAATCATGAAAAATGATAATTTTGGTTACCAAATCAGATCTGGGATTTTTATGATTTTAGTGATGAAAAGTATGTTTTATAAATGTATTGGATGTGTTTTGGGCATTGGAACAATTGTCGGAAATTATTTCGGAGTGAAAATATACGAAAACGACGAAAAACGGCGTTACCGGGTGAGTGTCGAGCTTACCGGGTGTTTGCTGTCCAAACAGTGAATTAGTCACTGTTCGGCCAGCCTATAAACTGCCCAAGTACTATTGGGGCTGACCTAGAAAGCCCCCGTATGTATTGGTTGGTCGGTTCGAACAAAAACATGTTTTATGCTATTTTGCGGAAAAATATTTTCGTAAAAGTTTCGCAGTGTTTCTAGATTATTTATTTCGTTATTTGATATCGAATAAATATGTTTAGGTGAAATATAAATGAATTATTTATATGGGATATTGAATAATTATTCAATAAGTTAAAAAAAAAAAATTAAAGTTACGATTTCGCTTGAATCGCGTTTCAGTCTGCGCCTTTGAGAAACCCCAACAAAATTGGTATCAGAGCGAGTCTGATCCTACATTCATCACATATTTCATGCTTGATAAATGATATTTAATCCAATTTTATTATTTCCACATGCAAGTGAAATTAATTTGATTAATTTTGGATTGTTTGACAATAGGAAAATCCTCGTTAAATAAGGCATTAAAGTAACTAGTATTAGGAATACTTATTTTTTGGTCCGCCTTGTCAGTACGAATTCGAATGATTTCCTGATGCTATATTTGTATCGTGCCAAAGCTGTGCAATTATGGTTGATGGTAGTTCATTTGCACCGATAGAACTTATATGATAAGAGACAAATTCAAGTGAAATTGGAAATCATGAACGTGCCAAAGATGTTAGGAATACATCGGTAGCTTGAGTTTGTCACCGACAAGTGAAGCCTTGATATGCCTCCTGTGAACATGCCAAAGTTGTCACAATGAGAAACGATCATGACTAAAATCAGGAGTCACAGTGAGTGTGATTGATAATAAGTTGTCTACCCGTGAATATATGTAGGCGAGAACTTGCCAAAGTTGTGAGTCGAAATATATTCATGGGGTCCACTTCCCATTATGAAATTCAATTTAATTATTGAATTCTCATTTTCTGTTGGGGATTACGGTATTACGTAAAGTAGTGGGAGGCACAGCTGGGTTAAAAATCCATAACTAAAGCAGTGTGTAATATTATGAAAATTGATGTTTATGTTTTCCTTATTCTATAGTGTTGATAGAGTTGAGCTTTTAATCCACTGCATGCATATTTCATATATATGTTTTCTGACTTTCCTTATGGTTGCAGATTTCTAAAATAGGTTATAGATGAGTAGGCTTGGATATTGTTAGATTAGTCAAAATCATCGGGAACTGTTGTTTTGATTTTCTTGAAAAATCAAGGTGGTTAGTGACTTAGTTACTAAGTCACTGTATGTAATCTAAATAGATATCTATTTTAGGATATAATTCTGTAGAGAGAATATTTTCTTTTACAATAAGAATTGACGTGAATTAGTTCATGTGTCGAGATTCTTGACTGGCATTAAGAAAACTCCATTAGGTATTTGTTTATCTGATAATAATATTTCTTGGCTTTAGTGACCTTTAGAGGTAATGTGTCTGACACAGTTTGTTATTTGCAATTGTTGTGAATAGTTGAAGGCAAATTATAAAGCTAAAGAAATAAGATGTGTATAGTTGTGTGTAGAGAATATCGATTCTTACAATACGGCAACTATAGATATTGGATACCAGATCTCCCGTCTATTTATTTAAAATATTATTTAATGATTATTTTGATATTTGATATCAGAACTTGTGACTATTGGATAGTTACTTGTTCTTTATAAACAATTATTTCATATTTTAATATGACTAGTAGTGTCATTGATGAAGAGATAAACATTAAGAAAAATATTCGATTTAGTAAATAACTTAGAATAATGTTTTATGAGATTTTATCATTTAAGCATTAGATGTTATTCCTTTTGGTGAAGGATGGTCTGATTTTATCATTTAAGAATTATAAAAATATGAGATCACACCACATATCCTTATCCATTTAATAAATATTGTATTCTGGAAATGTGATTAAATCTCATTTAACGAATGATCGTCATTGGACCACTGATTTATTAAACTAATACTTTTGATGTATGTAGTTTAATGAATTATAAATTACCTTGGATAGTTTTCTTTACTCCGTAACTTAGTTAATGAGTTGTCATAACTTAGTTACGTGTTTCTAAAAGAATACATATTGAACATCTTGAATTGTTCAAGAACTTTCAATATATTTCTGATGAAACACGAATAGAATATTTTGACTGGTTCAAAGATATTCGATTTGAAGTTTTGAAAACTGTATCTTTAAAATTCATCATGAATCTTTGAATTATTCAAAGATGTTTGATACGATCAAACATATGAATTTATGGCAAATAGTTCTAAGATTATTCAATGAATATGATTCTTACTCGATATGATTCTTCTACGATTCCATCGTGATGGAATTAGTCAGTGTGAGAAATCGAATCTTATATGATTTGATTCGTTTGATATTGAGTGTTACCGAATTAGTTTCATTACTCTTGGGGATATGCTCCAGTAACACTAATTCATCCTTTTAGTTAAGGTTCCATTAGTTTCTACAGTTACGTATTTGATATGTATAGGTAGAAAATTCGAATCTTGAAAAGTTTGAGATTTGAATATTTCTTTTATATAATGGTTATATAATTAAAAGTACTTGCGCCTCGGAGGTAGAAGTAAAAATTTATCATTTATTCTATTTAATAAAATATTATATTATATTTGATAGAATATATTTTCTATGATCTCGAGTAATAAAATTATTTTATTACTTGGTGTATAAGATCGGATGTTGACCATTATAGAAAAGACTTGACTTATTGAAGTCAAATGTGAGAGTGATGAACTATAAATGGAACTATATAATTAACAAGATGAAAATACCCTTAGACAGCTTCCATATAAGTCCAATAGGATGTTAGAATCATTTGTGAAGTATTTGATACTAAATGGTTCTGTTGTTTTCTTATTGAAGAAAATTATCATATAACTTATAGTGGGAGCGATATTTGATATCGATTCCGGAAGTTAGCATTAAACCATAGATCTAAGGTTGTTCATAGCTTACTATGATCAAATGTTGAACTTAATTAAGCTTTCATTATGAATCGTTCATAAAATATGCAAATGGTTTCCACAGCAAAAGCAATTGAGCTTATTTAAAGTTTTGACCTTTATAGTATGACAATGAGAAATGTTATACTCAGCAATCTATTGTAGATTCTGAGGAAACTTATCTCTAGTCAAACTAATTGAACAATTAAAGATCTATTGGTTAATATTGATACTAAACTATGTATTTTGGCTAAAGAATACAAAGTGGCGTTTCTGAATGGTTTCTCGGATAAGAGATCCATTGTGATTTCTTTGTTTGAAGAGGTCATTCTAGAATGGCCTTGGAGTTTGTATTCTGCTAAATCACAGTTTAATATACTAGCTTACAGAGCCTATTGTAGACTCAGATGAGCTTTCCAGAAATCTGTGTTCTCTAATTTTGATATCAGTCAGATTGTCTGATTTTATCAAAGCATAAAGAATACATATGTGATAGTAGGGTTAGTAGGAGCGTACATATTTCTTTCTAGTATTGTATATCCTAACGACATTATCATTATTAGTGTAATAATGAGATGTTTGTGAGGTATAAGGTTTACCTAAGTCTTATTTTCTCCATGAAAGCAGTGGGAGTAGTCTTTGTTATATTCGATATAAAGTTTTATATATGATATAAAACAAGAGACTTGTGAGATACTCTTATTAATCGTGCATTAGATATGATCTAATAAAGAACACATCAAGACTATTTATGTGACAGTTAATATAACCGTTTAACAGTTAGTGTGTCTCTTGTATATAGTATTTATCTTTCGTAAATGATGATTCCTTTGTCGAAAGAGAAATTGATTAGAATGTCTAGTCAATCTTATGCATCATAGGATAATGGCATAATGAATACTATATTATGTGCGATTAAAAATATCAATTTAATCGTAATTGTTACGAACTATTTTGATATGTTGTAGACCATATAATGTGTCTTAGAACATATTATTTGTTATCTTTGGGATATTAAGAACGAGTTTCTTATTCATGGAGGATAAAGTCAGCAGCCACTGGGATGAGATTAGTTTTGAGTCTAATTATGACATTAGATGGTCTATGTCATATAGAGTCATAAAAGATGCAGTGGGAGTGTCACAGTTGATTCAAATGTATTAGTGGAATTAGTTGTAACTTATAAAATATTGACTTATGAAGTTGCATAGTGACCTTATAAATTAGAAGTTTTGATATTAGTGTTGTGCTTGTGGTTGTCTACGTAGTATTTTGGATTTGATCCCTAAATACATAGACAACTCAGTAGCTGTAGTACAAAATTCATTTCGCATCTGAGTCATATTGATGTATAACTTAGGTTCAACAAAATATGAATGATGCTGGCTAAGAGAAACGATTGGGTTTGTTGGACAAACTCAATATGTTATAGCGGACCTACTTGTTATTACCTACCTCTTGAGTGCTAGGTGAACTCTTGAGGGCCATGAGTATGCGATACAAATTGAGATGTGTATATGATACCGTGGATTGGAACTAGAGCAAATGGGAGAAATTGTTAGGGTTGGTGCTCGGAGTGCCAATTCGGATCGTATTTATATATGATTCATGAATACGAACAATTCCCTTTTCCATAATATTACTTACTTAATGGTAGCACCTCTTGTTTTTATATACGTATTCGATCTAATTAAGATTAGATTGAAATTAAATATGATTTAGTGATATGTATATATTAGAAAAAGACCTCGGGATTTACAATGTAGTGCGCAGTTACAACATAGTTTGTAATTGACATTGGGAAGGGTCACTATAAATTGTATATTCTCAAATAAAATTCCTGGTCAAGATTTAGTTACACGGGTCGGTTAGTAAAATCCGCTGAGACCTGTACATGTCGCATTTCGAGACTTGGTTCGATGGTTTATCCCAATGAACCATGAGTCTTGGGAGACTTGTATAGACGTGTAGGTATTTATTTGATCAATACTGAACGACTCACTGAAGATTTCCTAATAGATGGTACACCAACGTCAATAGGAATCTTTTCGAATCGAGTAGCATAGTAGTCATTCGACTTGCGATACCACTGTGGATATATGAGGCATCCTCCATACTTTGATGACAGTCACGTCACTGATCTATTTAGATCAGACCTCCGCCTGCTCGTTGGGTGTGGACTGATGCTCATGATATCTTGTGAGTATCAGATAGAATCCGTCAGTCCTATTTACAGGGCATAAGTATCTTGAACGTGTTTGCGATCTAGTAAATCCATGGTCGTGGTATACTTCGGAAGCGAGTTCCAAGTGTTATTTAGAGATTTTAAATTTGAAAGTCGACTATATTATACTTTAGGGATTTGACGTTCCTATCTATATCCCCGGTATAATATTGATAGACTGTGACAGAGGGATTAGACGTATGCAGTAACCTCGACTTGCATAGTTTAGCGAGATTATCTGTGGTCGTCACAATTACGAGTGGGTGAATTATGGACACAAAATTTGATTTCGTGAAGGATAAACCTAAACTTAGAGAGTCCCACAATATGAAGTGTACTCGTTGAGTACTTGGGCAACGCGTTATGAATAATACAGATTATTTATAATACTTCATCGGATTAAATAAGTTAATTCGAATCGTTTAAACGGTTAAACGAAAATACATGCATTAGGGGATTTTGGTCAATTAATAATTAATATGTATTTGATACAAAATTTGATTTGATACATATTAATTAATTGTCAAATGAGATTTTGACACATGTCATTAATATATGTATTTTGTTATTTAATGTAAATAAAAATACATATATAGATATTTATATTAATTAATTATTTAGTTATTTAATTGTTAAATAATTAAATATTTAAAAATTAAATATCCTATCCATAAGTCATAATTAGTATGATAAGTGGTAAGATATTATTGGTAACAAATGACATGATTTTCTTAAGCTTGAAGTATTCAAATTGAACAACTAACATAAGGCTTATTAAATCAAATTTAAAAATTACCAAAATACCCCTCCCCCAAATTTCGCCCCTAGCCATATATAAAAGAAAAAATTATTTTCTCTCTCATTAATTTGTCATGGCCAAGCCTCCACCATTTTAGAGAGCTTCCAAAACGGTTCTTGAGAGAAAACTTGAGAGAAAGTGAACAAATCAAGAAGAAAGCTTAAGGAAATTTGGAGATTTTGTGGTAATCATTTAATATTCTTAAGCTTAGAAAGTTTGTTTCTTATTATTGAGCAACTAGAATAGTTCTAGGGTTTCTTCTTTCTTGGATTTTGGGGCTTTTTGATTTGGAGGATGGAATTAGAGGCTAGATGCATGTGTGAAGTTAGATTGAATAATATTAGTGTAATATTAGTTCAAATTTATCATTTGATGACTTGTTGCCATTTTAGAGTGTTATGACCACTCTTGTAACTCCTAGAATTGTTCTTGAGTTCTTAATTTGTGGTGACTTTGGTTGGTGTAAATATTAATATGATTAATGTTGAGAAAATGGATTTAAAGCATGAAAAATGATAATTTTGGTTACCAAAAGAGATCTGGAATTTCTGTGATTTTGGTGATGAAAAACATTTTGTATAAATATATTGGATGTATTTTGGGTATTGGAACAATTTTCTGAAATTATTTCGGAGGGAAAATATACGAAAACGATGAAAAACGGCGTTACCGGGTGAGTTTCGGGCCTACCGGGTGTCCGCTGTCCAAACTGTGAATTGTCACTGTTCGGACAGCCTATGAACTACCCAAGTACTATTGGGGTTGACTTAGGCAGCCCCCATGTGTATTGGTTGGTCGGTTAGGACAAAAACACGTTTTATGCTATTTTGCGGAAAAAACGTTTTCGTAAAAGTTTCGTAGTGTTTCTAGATTATTTATGTCGTTATTTAGTATGAATATAAATATTTAGGTGAAATATGAATGAATTATTCATATAGGATATTGAATAATTTATTCAGTAAGTTTAAAATAATTTTAAAGTTACGATTTCGCCCGAACGGCGCTTCCGCCTGGGCCTTTGAGAAAACCCCAACATATTTCATTCAGATGATTTCCAATAAAGTTTCGAAAAAGAGAGTTTTTGATTTGAAATTTAGTTTACATGAATTCCAAAATGATTTTAATGTTATTTACTAATCGTTATTGTCTTGTTTTATAGCTTCACTCACTGGTTTCTTTAGAACTCATTCCCTACTCCACAGGTTTTTCAAGTAGCAGTGACTTGTGAGCCATAATTGATTAGGATATATAGATCAAGGAGATGAGGGATGATGCATTCACTAGAGTGTGTGTCTATTATGTTGAGTTTTTCGTTCACATTCAAATAGAATATGGTCTACATCTGTGTGGGTCAAGACTTAATATGTTTCGTTAAAGATACAGTGTATAAGTGTTCTATTAATATTAATAAATATGATTATGTAATATAAATTAGATCTTGACATAGTTCGATATATATCAGTCATGATAATATTGTGAAAAGTAATAATTTGGAAAATAGGAGTAATAAACACAAGGGCATACGGTGTCAGTGAGGATCCATCACTTACTGGTAACATCTTCGGATTGGGGATATTACATAAACGTTGTTAAGAACATAGGCGGGCCCTTTTTAGGCCTAGTGGGGCCTTAGGTGTCGAATTTTTGTTGATAAAGCTTCTGTTGTTGGCTTACATTTTTATTATTTAATGTAATTGTCTTTCAATTTATTTTAGAGTAATTATGAGTGATATAATACCATCAATTAATAAGTATTATGACATGCGTAGTTGTGTACAAAAATAACTATACTTTATTTAGTAATCTCTTAATATTTTAGCATGTGTTTTGGTAACCAAGGATTTCAAGTCTTGACCTAGACGAGTCTAACTTTTGAATTATAGAATTTTTCATGTTAAGGCATTATTTATTGTCCTATAAAACAATGTCCTCGTAGCCTAGGCTCCTCAAGGATTTATTTCGGTAATTAAGGATTTCAAGTAACTATTCAGAATAGTTCATTACTTACAAACACATTACTAACATCCGTCTTAAATAATGTGCAATGTCATAATTCCATTATTGTTTGCACAATTTTTTGTCAAAAGAATGTGTAAGGTTCAGACCTCATGAGATACAGTCCCAGCAATGGGTGTTTGATTAAGTGAATAAACCTCCAAAGGGCACAAGCACACAAATTACAGTCCTAAGATTACAAAGCTACGAAATTGCTCGTTTTAAGTCTTCATTTTTTCCTCCCTTTTTTCTTCGCATGAGTGGACCTTTTATAGTGGAATTTGTAAACCGCTCAGACGGTTTCGGTGCGTAACTTCTCTGCAACCACTGGATCACGTCTTCAACCGTTAAATTATATGCCATAACTGCGTGATCATAGGGGGAACTGCCAGATTGTGCGCAATGAATTAGCAAGTCTTGGGTGATATTGTCTCAACCGTTTAAATCGTGAGATCAACCGCAGCATGTGTTCAGTCGTCCTGACTCTCTGAGTCGTCCTAGTTGTTGTGTCATTGGGCGACCTTCTTGACTGCTCTTCTCGTCGTCGTCCAAGTTTCGAATCGTTCTGTGGAGTGATACTTGATCGTCATGCTTGCTTTTGTCCTTTACTGACTCATTCATTCTAGGGTGACTTTATTTTGTCAACGATTGTCCCCAAATTGACCTTGATTAAGTTGGAAGTGAAATCGAGGTGAATTTTTCAATTTGGGTAGTCAGAGCGATAAACGTCGGCCTAAAAGTCTTCGCTTTATTGCTTTTTCTCGGGCCACCCTTTATGTTCCCTATATGAGCCCATCACTTCTCCAATAAATGAGTGACCTTTCCCAATACGTTTCATAATGACGCCCATTAATGAGCCATTTTTCACGTCATTTCAGTGTCACCCTGAATCACACGTCACATTTATCCCCTTACATCGAATTGTGTTACGACACATGTTTAGGGCGACTTTACAATTTTTTCTCATTCTCCCGCTCTTTCTTCCTTCGACGATTTAGGCTGTGACACCTGTTCCATGATGATCATTTTGCCTTAGTTATATAAAGGTTTGCTTGCTCTTGTTTTCACTTTACTTTCCCTTTGTGAAACTTTATTCTTGGTATTCTCAACCTTCGTTATCAATGTCATCTTCTTCTTCCGCTCCCAAAAATAGCTCCTCTACTTTCGGTGACTACCAAATGACATTGGGTGATTCCTCTATCAGTGCTTTCGGTGTTCATGTCCTCAATGAGAACTATGGCCAGTGCACCTTAGGCCCCATTTTTGTCGACGACAATGCCATCACTATGGCCCTATTGGCTCAACTGTTTCCTTCCACTTATAACCTCTCTTTTTCAGAGCCACTGAATGTTTATCCCTTGGTTCAATCTAATCCTATCCACACATGGCCTAACAACGATTCCTCATTTGACATCTGGTTCCAACGTATGCTACTGCATGCAGATACCCGCACTTTTCTTGAGGAACATTGCTTCCTTTCGCTTATCGAACTCTCATTGGCTTTGCCCTCTTTCGACCGAAACCTGTTTCCTACCTCACTACTTTTCTGGTCCTCTAAATATGATGTTTTCCTTTTTCCTGTTGGTCCCTTCACCATCACTCTTCGCGATGTCGGCGCTCTGACCGGGTTGGCCCCTCTGGGTTCGACCATTTCTGCCTGTCACTTTTCGCTTCCCCCCCTCCTTCGATGGACTCTTCATCCTTTTCGTCTTACTTTGCTTTCCTCTGTGCGTTTTCCAAATCGACCGGTCCGGTCTCAATACTGGAGCGTACGACCTTCCTTCATTATTATCTTTGCAACTATATCATTTACGCGCCAAGCCAGAAACTCGTGGCGGGTTACCTCCCCCTATCTCTTCAGACCTTGTCAACGGTCATCGTTTGGACCCGGCATTCTTTTTGTTGGCCGCCATTTATCGTGGGTTGGCCGTTCTTCTTCAAAATAACTTCGGTCAGGGGCTTTGCCAATTGCCTATGGCCCTCTATGGCTCGTCCAGCTTTGGCTTAGAGCCTACTTCCCGGTCTTCGGCTCAATTGAGTCAAATCATTTTTCTCTTTTTTTGGTCTTTTGTTTGCCCAACTTCGGCCAACCTCTTTCCTCCATTGCGCTGCTTTTGAATATTTATACACCATTTCTCGGGTTCCTTCTTTCTTTCCTTTCTCCTTGGGTGACAGTTCTTCTTTCGTCCATGAAGTCCCTGAGTCAAAGAGGATGAATCAATTCATCACATATGGTGCAAGTTTTTATGCAGCCACGATTTGATTCATGATATCTTGACTGGGGCCAATGGCAAGGCCGGAGTGGAGGTCTATTCGCCTAACTTCGCTGCCCGCCAATTCGGTCTCGTTCAAGGATGACCTCTTCCATTCTTCCATATGTGCTCCGCTTCATCGGACCGTTTCAAATTTCTTTCGCTCTCGGACATAGATCAATGCTTGTTAGAAACCCGTTCTTTGCTATCTTCTTTTATTGCAGTTTCCTTTTCTCCGTGCACTTCGGTCCATTCTCTCTTCGACCATTTTTGGCCGTCTGGCCGGAAGATACTCTTTTCTTTGCCCTTTATGCGAGCATTTTCTACCATCCCTTTTTTTTTTCCAAGTTTTCAGAATCGGCGGGGGTAAAGAAACCAATTGAGGCAGCCGAGCCGAAGAAAATTAAACATGCTAAACGGAAAAAGCCTTCCCTCAGTCATAGTTATGATTCAGACATGCCGCTCATTCGTCGTGCTAAGTTACAGTTTGAAACTTTCATCCCCTTTTGTACATCGGTTTGAGATACAACCAGAAATTTTACAAGTTTTTGTATCTTATGTAGGTGCTTAGGATGGAGCCACCTTCTGCCATGCCCGAAGCGACTCAAGCTTCAGGGCCCGAAGCTCCCATGGTTAAAAGTCTACATGAGGAGGTTGAATCCACCGCAGTACCGGTCGTTCAACTTCCATCGAACGACGACGAAACGGTCGAGGCTCCAATCATGGAACAACTGCCAGAAGAGGGCGAGACAGTTGTTACCAGTCCTTCGCCCGGAGCCGACCCACGAGGTACGGAGCCAGGTATAGAACTCGGCCATTCGCGTCCGGGTGTTGAGGAAATTCCAAGAGACCATCCGTTATTTGAATGCCCATCTTTGGACGATCCTGTGCAAACTGTTTAGGACCCGGATGACGAGCCTGATGTGTCATAACCTATTTGGCCGGATGACGGGCCTGTTTGGCGTCATCTCAAACAGTTTTACCCCTTGATAGGCAGAATGGCCACCACGGGGCTTAATGGGAGTTATAGGGATGTAGACGACCTTTTTAGTTTGGCCAAAATGGAGTTATTAGAATAGGCTCGGTCTATGTACAAAGACGATGTACTTCGTCGCATTTATGAAGAGGGAGAGGTTGTTTATATTTCTGACTCTTCCGATTCTGATTCTCCTACAGATGTTCAGTTGGTAACCGTACCGCAACAATTATCGCCACGGGTAGATCTGACCCCCCAATACGGACTTCATCCCCCAAACAGCCATTATCTTCGGCTCATTCATCTGCCCTCATTTGGCTTGCATCTCCTGATTCTTCCATTCAACAAATAACTACATCTGACCAGCCATTATCTTCGGCCCCTATTGCTTCTCCTCTTCGGGGGCCATCTCATGTTCTCCCAGTCCAATCTCCTAGGGAAGAACATGTATCATCGCTGGAAGCCCCTATAGAATCTGTTGTTGAGTCGTCCAGTTCTCTCCCAGTCCAATCTTCTCTAGGGAAGAAGCTGTATCACTGCTGGAAGCCCCTATAACATCTGTTGTTGAGCCGTCCAGTTCTGCTCGTCGGCCCGAATATGTAAGTGATTTCTTCTTACCCTCTCATGTTTTTTTGTATATTCTGATGTACTAACTTTGATCCTTTTATAATCAGGTGTCAGATCAATTCCTGCAATCAGTCCAGAACATCTTGAGCGATATGGACCAGTTAGCCTCTGCTTTGTCCTTGCCTCCTCTATCTCCGGCCCAGGCTACAATAGACTTGGAGGCCCTTTCGGGATGTTCTCGGCCAATATACATCCCTCATGACAACTGACATCGGCCAAGCCGCCCTGCCAGAGAATATGCTTAAATTGGAAAATGATTCCTCTGAGCTAGACCGACTAATGGGTCTTCCTGTTTTTCCCATCTCAGCGGAAGACAGACTCTCTCACCAAGACCTGCAAAGCAAAGTCCCGACCCTTATTCTTCATTATCGGGTCGTTCATAGCCAGAAGGCCGGGCTGCGTGCATCAATAAATAAAAAGAATAGTCTTCGAGACACCATCGATAACCTTCTGTAAATTATAAGAGAGTCTACGGATGAAATGGTTATCGAGGAGTCTTTGCTGCTGGATTTAGAACGACAGTTACAGGATATCCAGCGTCAGATAGAGGAAAGCCACATGAGGCGGGAGCCAAGAAGAAATGGGTTGCCTCTCTGATAGCTGAGGCCACTACTACTATGGCCCAGTTTAGGAATTTGGCCCGAGTCGATTTTGAGAGAAGTCTGGCTGATCTAATAAAGGCCGATGTTGAGATGCAGAGAGAATGGCGGGACCTGGGAGAGAAGTTCACGCTTCTGAAGGATTCGCCTAACGAGCTCCAACGACCTTCGGCCAGCCAATAACTATGTAATATTGTAGGACGTTGTATCATCCAAACGTTGTACTTTTGTGGACGTTTTCATCCTGAATTAATGAAAATACTGTTTATATACTTAACTTTGTCCTTATTGTAAAGACATTAAATTATCGTGCTCCCATAATAAGGGTACATATTTTTTCAAGTATTTACCGTTTATCGCCCTAAAATGCACTTTTCCATTCAAATTTTTTAAATGGTAGGCCCCGTTTGGCAATATAATTTCTACCTCAAATGGGCCTTCCCAATTAGGCGACCATTTTCCATAAGTGGCAATATAGTTTTACACACTAAATCGCCTTTTCTAAACGATTTAGCCATGACTTTCTGATTATATCCCTTGGCCATTTTTTTTCTTTTGTGCTTCCAAACGGTTTATGACATCGCATTTGATATCATCCAATTCCAATAAATTTTGGATCATTGCTTCACTGTAATCTTCCTTTTTCAATTCTTGTTGCAACATCACCATCGTGGATTCAATATTAACTTCAACTAGTAATACGACCTATTGACCATATACTAATTTAAATGGCGTGACCGAGGTACTCGTTCGTGGTGACGTCTTATATGCCCATAGAGCCTGACTCAAGCACTCGTCCCATCACCTGGCATTATCCGTTACCATTTTCCGAATCAACCCTTTGAGGGTTTTATTAGACGATTCTGTCTGACCATTTGACTGGGGGTAAGATGGAGTACGTTTTACTAGCCGGGTCTCGTATTCGGCCAGGAAACTTTTTACTTTTTCGCCATTTAAAGAAGTACCATGATCCACCATTATTGTTTGTGGGATACCGAATCAGGGGGATGATGTGCTCTTTTATGAACTTGATAATTTGCTCTTGAGAAATCTCCACTATCGGAATTGCTTCCACCCATTTGGTAAAGAAATCTGTGGCAACGATGATGAAGGTATGTCTCTTGCTAGATGCATGGTATATTTTCCCTATCAAATCTATCGCCCATCCTATGAATGGCCATGGTTTAATGACAGAGACCATTTCGGTTGCTGGTGCCCTCTGAATGGGCCCATGCTTCTGACAAGCAACGCACCCCTTGGTATACGATACGCACGATTCTCCCATTTTCGGCCAATAATATCCGCTCCGTATGATCAACCACCTCATCTTTATTCCGGCCGGCCTGTGAGCCCCACAAACACCTTCGTGTATTTCAGCCATAATAGTCCTGGATTTCGATGGCCCTACATATTTCAACAATAGGCCGTCTTGGCATTTTTTATATAACACATCTCCCGACACCACGTAGTTCAAGGCTTTTAGTTTCAGCCTCCGATCTTTCCTATTTTCGGGTTGTCTTAAGAATTCTATGATTTCTCTTCTCCAATCATCCTCGTCTTGGACTTCAACGGCCATGATATCCATCACTCTCTTTCGTCTCATTAGGGCTGGCTTGACCTCTTCGCTCCTATATATGCCATCTATGCTTGTCTGTTTATGTCATGAGGCCTTCTGGGCCAAGTGTTGGCCACTTCGTTCTTCGTCCTTGGAACGTGTTCTAGCTCCGCAAAGTCAAATTGATCTAGGAACTTTTTGGCTACATCTGATAGTGCCATGACTGATGGGCTCTGGCATTTGAAGGCTCATGTTGCCTATTGGATTACTAGTTGTGAGTCTCATCTAATGAATACGTGTGTTACTCCCATATTGAGGAGTATTTCCAACCCAAATATCAGGGCCTCGTATTCGGCCTGATTGTTGGTGCAATACTAGTCCAACCTGATTATGAAACAGAATGATTCTCCTAATGGACTGACTAAGACTATTCCTATCCCTGCTCCTTTCATCGTGGTAGATCCATCAAAATACATCGTCCATGGTTTCAAGCTGCATTCATCTAATTCCATTTCCATTTCTTTAATGGTACTCAAACATGGGTGATCGGCTAAGAAATCTGCCAAGGCCTGATTTTTTACAGCCTTTGAAGGTTCATGCCGTATATCGAATTCTGATAATGATAATGACCAGAAACTAACTCTTTGATGCAAAATAGGACGAGAGAACATGTACTTTATAATATTAACTTTAGTAATTAAGTACACTGTAGTAGGCTCGCGCTATTTAGTACATGTAAAATATAAAGCCACAGAATTTCTCCATTGGAGAATAATTACATTCATACTTCAGCAATTATTTACTGATATAATAGATGGCTCTTTCGACATCCATGTCATCATCTTGCGCGATCATCCTAGCTATAGATTGCTCTTCGGGCGGATATGTATAACTTCATTAGTCGTCCTGGCATAGGGGGTACCATCACTGACAGTTGTGATAAATATTTCTTCAGGCTCTTGAAAGCCGTTTGATGTTCTTCGGTCCAGACGAACTCGTCCTTATCCTTTAGCCTCAACAGAGACGAGAACACTTTAGTTTTTCATGCACAGTTAGAGATAAATCTTCTTAAAGTTAATTTGCCCTAGAGATCTTTACAACTCTTTCTTA